>PVLD010007909.1:0-87919 GCA_004027595.1 Dinomys branickii | reverse complement strand
GCTCCCACTGCGCTTGGACCGATCCCAGCTTCTTCCCCGCGGGGATCGTCCCTGGCTCCCAGCATCTGGGACTTTCCCACGTCTCGCCCCGGCAGCCTGGTCCGCCCTACCACATCTCCCCCGGCATCTCAGAGAAATACGCCCAGTTTAAACTTCCCAGCCGAGGTCCCGGCATTCACGCTCGCCAAGTCTGTCTCGAGCTGGTCGTGTTTATTAAGGAGGTTCGCTCCCTTGCTGCTCACCTGGTCGCCATCTTCCCCGGATCTGCTTGTGAATTTCTTATGGTAGGTAGATTTATCACTAGTACTGAGGACTCCCTAGGAAAAGACTGTTTCTTAGAGATGTCTTTTAGGTCTACCTGGGTCTTGACCTTTGAGGCAGTCCCAAGATCCTACCTTCCCATTTCACTAGGGATGAGAAGTTGCTGTCTGTTTGGCCCAGCACCCAGTTCTTTGTACTGGACTATGCCAATGTTTATGGCTCTAGACAATCACAGTGTTGGCATACAAGGAAAAACAACTGTTCACAATAGGTATAACACCATGGCTAAAGCAGTACACTTAGCAATAACAATGGCATCAAGCACAGAAACTAACAAACTGTGGTAACTATTAATTTGGTACTTTTAACTATAGGAGCAAGATCTATAGTTATATAACAACAGGGACTTGTACACCATGAGTTTCCCCTTAGCAGAGTGATTTTATACTATGAGGGGACTTAAGAGCGATAAGGGGGAAAAGCAGAGAAATAAATGAAGAGTAAGCCATTAGTAGTGAGACTGAAGGACAAAGGAAGACCACTCAAGCTTTGAGAGACTAGGTCTTTCATTGTGGTCATCATCTCTTTCTTCACTTGAGAAGACAAGAGAGAAGGAATGAAGGAGAAGGCAAAGGAAGATCGAATTGAACCTGAAAAACTAAGCACAATGTGCACTCACATAAAAATAATTAAAAAGACAATTGAGAAAAGAGAAAGAAACACAGAAAAGAGTACAAACAACAAAAATTAAAATGTACACAACAAAAAAAGAGAGATATTTCTCTGGCCACAAGCCCATAGCTATTCTCTGTTGTCCACAGTCCTGTGGTAGTGTCTAAGTCAGAGCCCAAATCTGTCCACAAGTCTGCAGTGGGATTAGTGCTGTGTGTGGGTAATCCCAGCAAGCCTACAACAGGGGTGGGGAGGAGCATCATCTCTGATCTTTCAGCTCCACAGACTTGCAGGCTGATTTTGGCCTCTGGCTGTGGGGGCTGGAGGCCAAGTCTTCAGCCAGTAACACTCTCGATGTCCCCCAGTGGCCTTCCCATGTCTTTTTACCCTGTACGCCTTCATGGCAGTTGCTCCCCCAGTTGCTGTGGGATTTCAATGCTGGGAGCCCTAAGACAAAGGCAGCTACGGCTACTCTGAGCCTGGTGTTCATTCAGTTAGCCCCCTCAGCCCTTTCGTAGCCTCTCCTGTCGCTCCACTGGCACATCTCTTTCCTTGCTCAAGCTGCTGGAATTGGGGTGTCCCTTTTCCCTTTGCACCGTGGTTCCTCTCCTTGCTGTCTCTGCAGATTCCAATGAGCCAATGTTGCATGCACCATGTACCTCTTTGGTCCACTGGCGTGTTCCTCCCTGGGGGTTTCTGGCCTTGCTCACAGTCGATGTTCCCCTGTGGGTAGGTTTGATGCTTCTCTCTCCATGACCTGGGCACTAGAGTCCAATATTGACAACTCCTGACCCAGTCAGAGGTTGTTTGTTGTACCCTCATAGTCAGAGAACAAACTGGCCAGCCATCGGGGAGGGAGCAGCTTCCTGGTCACTTGCCCTTGGTGTGTGCCAGTGAAAACTGCTGCCAGACTACCACATACTCTGTGTTTTTAGTTGATTTTCTCCGAGTATTTCAATGTAACTCTGCCTCTGTTGAATCTACCAATAACTTTCATGGAGCATTTATTATGATATTACTATTATGTCTCTGCTGTGCATGTGACGTGATTAACCCCTGAAATACTTGCAAGAAGTGGAGACCACTAAATTCCTACTTTTGAATACATCAAGGCACAGAGAGGTTAAGTAACTCAGTTTCACAGAGGAGAAGGCAAGATTTGAATCTGGGTGATCTCAGTGCTCTTTAGCAACACATACCATGCTTCATAAACCAATTTCTCTGAAATTCTTCCCTATTCTCAAATTAAGGTCTTCCTGGGGGAGCAAGAATCATTCCTTCTTGTTTTATTAACAAAAAAGCCAACAGTTACTCATGTAATCCTTATCTTTTCTCCATTTCCTCCTTTTTAAAGCCAAGATGACCTTGGCTGTGACCTGAGGTTTTCTTTATTTCATGACTTGATTTATCTACTGCTGTAGTTTCTGGGCTTAAACTGGACCAAGGGACAGTACACGGTGAGTGTTCTAAAAGGCCTTTTTTTTATGAGTCCCATATTAATGCATGCGGTGGTAAGTTTGGAAATTTCTTTCAGCATGTAACACCCACTCCTGTAATTCTCAGGATCCCATTCTGGGCCCACGTCCACTGCTTGGAGTATCAGCTCCTTGGCCTTTTAGATTCTAGTCTCCTTGCCAGAACTGCTTTCTATCTAATAAAACTGTGGTGGCAGAGAAGATAAAAATACAAAGGCAACAAAAGTCATTTTTCTCTCTCCAAAACTTTGAAATTCTTTGAGGCTTTCATTCCCTCCTGCTTTTTTGCAGATAACAGTGAAAAATGGCTGCTGCTGCTTCTGTTGTTGCTTTTATTGGCTTAATGTTCGGGGTCATAAGAATGTAAATATTTCCCTGAGGACGAATACATTGCGGGAATTAACTAAGATTGTTTCTTTTTATTTTAAAAATTTTAGTTATAAAAAAGAAGAAAGAATCTGCTGAACCAAACTATGTCAAATGGGAACTAGAAAGGGAGACCCCATCCATTTGGATTAAGATCTCCTGGGATTTGAGTAGGTCGGCTCTTCGGGTCCCCTTTTGGTTGGTTTAGCTTTAAATAGTTCTATTTTAAATCCAAGGACTGTCATATTTAAGTATATTTCTATTTGGGCCAGATCACATAATCAGTAAAACTGATTTTGTTCCATATTTTAGTCATTAACTAGCTGTTATTTCTCTCTTTTCAGGCCAAATTCTCAATGTGAAATGTATTTAACACATCTCTTCCTCTTCATCTATTTCCTCCCTAAATCTCCACTAGTCTGTCATGTATGTTCATTCCAATGCAGAAACATGCTTTTTAAAATCACCAACCACTGTGGACAACAGAAGACCCTCAGTGTTCTCCCCATCACCCTCCTTGAGGCCCTCAGAACTGTCTGGGCCTCTTGTCTTTGACCCTGTTCTGTCCCTGGCGTCTTTGCTCTCTGGAGGCTGCTTGACTCTCATGGGTGCCCATCTTCTGGGTGTTTGCCAAGGCTTGGCTCTTGTCTCTGCTGAACTTAATTTTATCTATATTAATCTTGGCTTAGTCTCCTAGCTTCAGCTGTCAACATCATTTATGTTCCTCCCAAGTTGCCTTCTCCCACAGTTGTCTCCCTCTGAGCACGCAGCCTGCATTCCCATCACCCCTGGAGAACTATTTGTTGATATGCTTTGCCCTGGCACCTGGAACTCAGCAGCCCACCTGCCAAAATCATGTACTTCGTTCTAAGTCCACCCCCTCTCCAGAATTTTCTCCCAGTGGCAGCACTGTTCTGTCTCTCAATCACTGGCCCCAGAAAACTCCTCAGTCTTCCAGAACCATCTATGACCATTTTCCCTGCACATTAATATCCCTGGGGTCATATACATCTTTTCAACACCATCTCCCTGGGCCCAGGGCTTAGCACACACTCCAGGCTCAGTACATATTTGCTGTCTGATTGGGTGAAATTTCCCTTTTGTTACTTGTATTCCCTTAGTCATCAGTCTAATGAATGCATTAACCAATCTACACATATGTATTTGAGGAGCCTGTAAGGCGGATCTGCAAGGAGCGGGAGGGGTTGAGTCAGTTTGTTTTGGTCTGAACTGTGTCTCAGTTTCTCCTGAGCTGTGTGACCTTGAGCATTCTACTTAACCTGTTCTCGCTCAAGTTCTTCATCTGTAAAGTGAAGACGTAATAACACCCACCTAAGGGTGCGAGGGTGGCGGAGGAGGCACGAGCTGAGCCCGTGGAGGCCTGGAAGCCTGTGAAGCTCTGTGAGTACATGACGTTGGGGACCGGACAACCATAGCAGGAGGCTGGGGCCAGTGTCTGCTTGGGCTGGAGGGTCCAGCACACTGATCAGCATGAAGCGTAGCAGGAGAAATCCCGACTGAAGCTTACCTGCTAGGGAAATGGGTTCTAACTCTGCTTCTGCAGGCCCCGGGGTTTTCTTGAAGGGGTCTCCGAGACAGCACCAGCAGGCGAATGACTGGATAGTAGGGAGGGTGGAGTGCGTTTGGGCCCTGGGACTGAGTAGCTATGAAGGATCAGCTTTCCCGGGATTGGCTTTGCCTCCTGGTATCCAGGTGAGGTCTCTTTGGAGGAAAAGACCCTGCTGCTTCCAAAAGGCTCCCACATCCTGAAGTGGGCCCAGAGGGCAGACTGAGGAGATGGGTTTCTACACAGATGATGGGGAAGGTGTTGGGTTTTGATGGAAGAGTAACCGGACCAAAGGGACACTTGGTTAAGGCCACTCTTCTTACTCCTCCTTTGGTGGCAGTGTGTGCAATTGGTTGGAAAGAGGAGCAAACACATTCCCCAGGCAAGCAGGGTCCGCCCACTCCGTCTCCTGCAGAGCACCCCCTGCAGCAGCGTAGAATGGCTACCTGCTGCTCTTCCTGAACACTGGGGAAGTTCCCCGCCCTGCTTTACTCTTGGCTTCTCCATCCCTGCTAGCTCTCCAAAATACCTCCCTGCCTTTGGTGTGGGATAAAAACAAAATTCACTTGCTGGGCATGTAAAATTCAAAGTCCTACAGAAGGACAAACTGTTTCTCTAACCCTATCTACTATAGCATCAAGTGTGCTGCAGCAAGCTAAACCTTCTTCCAGGACCTGCACCTCTGACAGGTGTGCATTTCCTACTGTGAGCTCCGGGCATGCCTTGTCTGGGGCTCACCCCCGACCTGTAGTCAGTTATATCACCCAGACCCCACAGCTGTTTTTGACCATGTCTGCTCTGTCTCGCTCCACATGGAGGCTTAAAGAGTCCTGCCACTTACATCCTTACCCCAGCAGTGCTGGGCATTTTTTTCAGTTGCCAGTGTCACGTAACATAGTGCTGGGCTCATTGCACACAGATAAACCCAAGTAATTGTAACTGGGCCTCGTTGCAAACAGCTCTGAGTCCCTTCCTCCCAAATGGGACTGTTGCCTAAGCCGCCCTCCACGGCCAGAGGCCGCCTGTGACCTGCCCACACTTGCCCTTGGTGCCCGAGCTCCCTGCCCAGCCTGAGGATACTTATTAGGCACAGGATGGGAGCACACAGAGATCTGCACAGCTGGCCATATTTTGAAAAATGGCTCCAGTCCAGCCGGCAGCTCTTATAGATTCTAAAATGACTTCTGGACAACTGTCAGTATGAAGAAGATTCACAACACTGTCCATAAAAGGATCCAAAAAAAAAAGACCCACTTGGACAGCCTGAATAGTGAGGAGGATGTGCCCAGGGACTGCCAGCTGAGGGAACTGTCCCACTGGCGGCCATTCAGAGCCCGTCCAAAAGACTGCAAGTGCGCTTCTGCTAACACATGCAAGAGTGAGAAGAGCAATCCACAACCTGTGGTTGAGGCAGAAGTGAAAAGGTTTCCTGTTCCTCACCCTGCCCAGCCGCCAAATACCACCAAGGCATGGCACCCTGCAGCGATGCCATCTTCGGAACAGGCTTGCTTTGTCCAGCAAGTGCCGGTGTCCTGGGGAGCTCCTGCTTCATGGGTTTGCTCTCTGAGGACTCGGGAGCCGTGGCACAGAAGGCTTTAAGCATCGTCAACAAACTGTCCCCTTCACCCTCTCTCAGCCGTGCCAGTCTGAGACCGGCCAGGTGTTAGGTTTGCCAGGCTGCGGTCCCTGGGGAGCTCCAAGCACAGGTGGAGTGCTGAGAGATGCTAACAATAAAGGGTACATAACGCTTCCAGAGAGCTCAGCCTAGACGCCAGAGCAGTCCGGGGAGGAAGGTGGGAGCAGCCGGAAAGGGCAGGTCCCTGCAGGCTGCGTTATCAGTACAGGCCAGGAGTGAGGTGGGGAAGGAGTTGAAGTCAACCTTTAGGAATGATCTGCTGGATTCAAACCAAGGTGGCAGGTGAAGGATTAGGCCGGTGATTCCTTGCTGCTAGGCAGCATACGTTTCTTTCAGAAGTGTGTGGGGAGTTTCCTGTCATCGTGATCAGACTGCTGTGGGAAGTGAGGTTTACAGAAGAGTGGGCCTCGGGACCCCGTAAGGACACCCCGAAGCAGCACGGCAAGGTTCCTCTTACTCTGTTCTCACTACGAAAGCTATTTCTCACTACACTTGTTCATGCCGTAAGTGACCCACAGATCCACAATATCAGGCGTTGGCAAAAAGCATCTTAGCTTCAAATTAAAATAGAGCCACTGTCACCACTGCTGTCCCAAGTGGGCAAGATAAAGGGGCCATGACAGTGCGTGGGGAATGGCACGGGGTCGGCAGGAAGCGGCCTCCCCTTTCTGCACATCCATTGCCAAGAGCCTGCACTTCGCTGCTTGAATATTTAATGCAATTTAAGAGCAGGAGCCCCCGCCCCCCCCACGAGGAGCTTCCCTGTTCACCTCCGCTGCACAGAGAGCTCAGCCACGCGTATGTCCACGTACCCCATGTTCTGCCTGCCTTCTAGCAGCTCCCCTTCAAGTCTTCTCTTGGAGCCAGCAGGAAACTGCGACTCTGCTTGGTTTCTGTGTTCTCTTTCCCCCTTTGGGCTTTGCTTGGCTCCTCTTGCACGGTGCTGCAGCCAGCACAGAGAGGATGGCACCAGCCTGGGTCTCAGCTGTCTCTCCTGGAGCCGACTTTTTTACGATGCTCCCGAGAAAACGCTATTGCTTTATGCATGCTTGGGAAAAGTTCAGTCCCTGAGTACGTGGCAGGAGTGCCTCAGGTCTGCTTTGGACATTGCATAGGCCAGGGGCAGAAGCCAGGCCAGGCCTCCTCCACCCCTCTCTGAACTCTCAGCGCCTCTTTGTCTGGTGGAGCTTGGTGAGGAGCATCTGAATACACATGAAGTCCTCAGCACAGAGGCTGGCTCAGCACAAGAGCTCGCAGTAGTGGTCTGAAGAACACGAGAGCTCAAGCTAAAGGGTGAAGAAGAAGACAGACCGTACCCGAACTATAGAGGGGCCAGGCTTCAAAGGAGCTGCCTTGCAGATTAGCATCTGGTGGCCTGGGCACAGGACACCCGTACTATCTCAGTGGTGCAGCGGGAGGAGGAAATCAGGACAATGTCAACATCCTTATCAAAATACAATCTGTCATAAAGCAACAGGACCCAGCAGCATGCTCTTCTGATGTGGACACAGCTGCAAGGACTGACAATCGTTTGCTGGCCTGCACAGGGACCTCTGGGTTAAGGCCCAAGGAGGTGGCCAGGATCACTTAGGGGCCCGAGAGCGATGAGGGGCAGGTGGGACCCAGCTCAGTTAGCGAGCAGACAGGAGACAGATCGGGGTAGGAAGATGGTAAGCGTGAGACCTGTGTATTTTCTGTGGGGAAGAGACTTTCATGGTAAAAGAGAAAGCTAACGATTCTTCCCCCTCCCCCAAAGCAGAGGAGACCACATTTTAAAACTACATTATTCTAAATTTCCTCCACAATTCTGAATTTGAGGGTTTTTTAAAAAAAGTTTTTAATTGAGAGAATGTTTATTAGTGTCACAGTGCTGAGGATTTCCAGTTGGCCCAGCAATGGTTGAAAGCTGCAGTGAACTGTTCCATACGAAACAAGCTCAAAGCGTTCTTCTGTCTCCCCACGGAAGTGACCAGCCTGTAGCTCAGAGTACAGGGAGAGAGCGACGAGCCCCAAGTCCCTTCCCTCTGCAGGAGACACATCTGTTTGCTGCCACCTGGGCCTAGCCTTGGGGGTTCTTCTTCAAAGCCTGCTTTCACTGGGGCCCCCTCCTCTTTTATAGGGGCCAGCTGAGCATATCTGTGAGCGGCTGAAGCTCCAGGCCCATCCTTGGGAGCTCATCCCCGACTTGCAGCGAGGCAGTGCTTGCTGTGGGACAATAGCCGAGCTGGTGTGTTGTTCAGTGCCATGGCACCTGTGGTCAGACTGTCTGGTCCAGTGTACTTTGCAGCAGATGGATATTGTGCTCTATTCTATCTTACAAGCAATAAGTCTGGGAACAGGATTTTAGAGAACTTTAAAGGGATTCCCAGCAAGTTCTGACATACCAGTGAAAAGGAAGCATTTTGCTTTGAAGTTGCAGGACACAGAAGGGGTCTCACTCCCATGGAGCAGATGCTGTTGGGGATGTTTGAACCAAAGGGTCTGAGTCCCCACACTGGCCAGATATACTGTGGTGACTATGAAGCCCTATCACAAGAAATATTATACTTAACTTACTCTGAACTAGTGTAGTATGGGAGGGGGTCACGCACACATGCAGTACAAGCTGAGAAGGCTCGCAATGCCCCTAGTTCTCGCAGAATGAGCTTGGGGATGAAGAGTAGCTCCATCCCTGGCTTGGCCCACTGACCATGTGAGCTCTTGGCGGTGTCACATGGTGGGCAGAAGCTGCCCAGGGCCATCCCAGGGATTCAGGTCCAGAAACTTCAGCGTCTTCTGGGGAGCAGTTTTCTCTATGAAAGCACCTAGCCCGGGAGCTGACTACAGGTGCTTCCATAATGCTGCATTAAGTTCAGGCCCAACTTCTGGGCCACTACATTTCCCAGACCTCACTGCGAAGGCATGAACTTCTTACCTATTAAGGACGGATGCAGGATTTGTGGGGCAAAAGCCCGTTCTTTTCAGAGATCAGAAAAATAATACTAAATTACAAATTGAAGTTGAAGACAGGAACTTAGGAGCCACCCATGCCCAGCAGAGGCTTTAAAACTTACCCTGTTGGCTTCACAGGAGTAAATCATCTCTGCCTCGCCACAGGTTCTCAGCAGAGGGCAACCAGCCTGTGGCCAGTGAGCTGGACCTTTGGAAATGGAAGCAGACAGCATACTGGGACAGAGACAATGCCTCTGGGGGGCTGAGAAGGCTTGATGCCCCCATGGACAAAGGCTCTTCCCAGAATTCCATCCACAGAGGACAAAACAAAGGAGGTGTGTGTCCTATGTCCTCCAATAACACGAAGTCACGGACCCCAGCCCCTCAGGACACTTTTCTTGCACCATTGCTTCCCTTTGGGTCTAGCAGCGTGCCTGGCATGCAATCAGCTCATGGACAAATGAATGCTGAGGTGAGGAATTAAATTGAGCCAACCAAACAAAATGCTCCATGTGAAACCTTGAAGAATCTGACATTCTCAAAGCAAGTTCAAAGACAGGAGGAGATTCTCTTCTTGTACCTAGGAGAGCACTGTCTTCCTGTTTTGCCTGGAGTGTGGTAACAAATCTCCCCTTGTCAAAGAATAGGGGCTTCTCTGGCATGGTCTTCAGGCATACTGAGGGGTCATCAGTCCTGGGCTCTTGGCAGACTAGATTCTTTCTCCCTGAGATGTCTAGGGAAAGTTGGAGATTTAATCCTGTTTGTGTTCATCACCCCTAGCTGCAGCATCCTTGGCTTTTTTTGCTGGGATTGGCCAAGAAGGTCACTCTCTGATGGTTCCTAACTACTGTGCAGGGACCAGTTACTTTCCATGAGAGAGGGAAAGGGGAAGGCCTGGCCCCTTATCTGTGAGCTAATAGAATCACAGAGCCCCATGGGCCTGGGAAGTCTGTGTGGAAGGAAACTATCTTCAGGGATGAAATTGTGTTTGGTGGAAGAGATTCCAATAGATCAGGAGGAACACTGGTAGGGAGTGAGGGAGGTGTCCACTGTGGATGCTTCAAGAAGGGTTCATCTCTCACCCCAGGGCTGGGGTGACTGGAGAGGGGTCTTCATGTGCTGACATCAGTGCTGGGTAAGGACCCTGTGTTCCACTAATGCACAGAGACAGAATGCAGGAGAAAGGGGACCCATGGCCTAGTGCATCCGGGAGTCAGCATACTAAATCCTGCATGAGAAAATTCATAATTATACTCTCACAAAAAAATCTGGGAAGACTCATACTTGCAAAAGCAAATCAAAATGCTTTGAACCATGTCCAACCTTCCTCAGTGGTTCCTGACCACAGAGATGTTGCTCAGGTGACACCTGCCTGTCATAAGATTGTCACCTGGGATGTGGAACAGAGCCAGCACTGAGAGGGCTGAGGAGCAGTGGCCTGAGCCAGAGGATTCTTAGCTGCTGAAGCGTGCTGAACTGTATCTGAGGGTCAGTATGGGAGTCAGTATGGGAGTCTGTAGGAAATCTGGGGAGGAGGTGGGAAAGGGTAAAACACCTTCAAGAGTAGTGCTTGTCTTTCCTGGAGGAGAGAAACATGGAAAAGAATGCCCTATTCTATGCCATGAAGAAAAGCCCATCATGGGTGGACTGAGAGCCATGTGATCATGCTAGGTACATTTTGACAGCTCTTATCAGGGTTAGGCATGTTACTGATGTATCTAAAACTTTACTTTTGTGATTTACTGTCACTACGGAGAATGAATTCTCATTTTCATCTGAGGTTTCATTGCAAAGTTCCTTAGATTTTTTTTTTTCATCCTTGAAAACTTTCCCAGAAATGTTTGGCTACCTTAATATGACCTCCATTAGGGATGAGACAGCGAGACCTGCTTGCAGTCACACTGCGGACAGATGGGGCTGCCAGCTTGAGCCCTGGGGAGTCTTTGTTCCCTCCTTTAGGAATAGCCAGAAGGTTTGTGGCTCTCTGTCCTTCCTTGGAGTAGACTGAAAGGACCAGGGCCCCTAGGTTCTTTGTGGAAGGATCAGAGGGAGTCACAGGTGCTTGACGAGGCCCAAGAGTTTACCCTGTTGCCCAGAACCTGAGCTCATGCCCTGAGAGGGTTCCCCAGGCAGACTGAAAATTTGAGGATGACCAGGCCTGTGAAGGGAACCAGAGGAGATCTTCCACTCACATTTCCTTCTTTCAGTCTCTACTAGGCCAGTAGAAGCTAAAAGAGAAAAAACTCACATGGATTTGTCTAAGGCCTTGATGGACAGACATAAAGACTTCCCTTAGTTATATAGTTGGCTTTTCTAAAAATTGGAAAAGCAAATTGAAGAGACCTGGATCCATCTGAAGACTTTTGAGGTTCACTTAGTTGCTCTGGGATTCTGAGCTCTGGGGTGGAACTGACTCCAGGGATATTGGCCCAGGCCCTGGGGCCTAGTGGGCCATGGGGCAGATGGATGGAGACCTTCTACTTTACCCCCACCCCAGCTTTGGGTCATGTGAGGATCTGATCCCAGCCTGGGGAAGCCACAGCTGTGAAGATGGTCTGGTTATGGCCCAAAGTCTGGGGTGATTTCAGAGAGCAGTGGGATAATCCACCAGCCATGTGGTTTGTCTGCACGCTGGGAGAAAGCAGGATGCAGTGATAGCACAGGCCTTGAGGCTGGGTCCAGGAAGATTTAGAGCACAGAGAAACTTCCAGAGGGACAGAGCCACACTGGGTGCGTCCCTGAGGAAAGGCAGGGTGGGGTTACACTGAGTGGGGTGTCATCTGGAGGAGGAGGTCCTCAGAGCCAAGAGACATCTGGTGTGGGTACGGGTGGGGGAGGTGTACTGCTGATTTTTATCTAGAAAGGAGAAACAAACTGAGCATTTTGTTATAAGAAGCGGCCCGGGGAAGGAGCTGTGGTGTACGATTAGTGTTAGACAAGTAGCCAGACGGCATGGGGTGAGCTCAGGTGGGGAGGGACCAAGAGGCGTCTCCTCTTGGGCACAGTGCTGGTGAATTTGAACTGCGGAGTGTAGTGCCTTGTGCAGATACTGTGGTGCGGGTGGAGGTGTGGAACAGAAGCGGGATGGAAGCTTGGTGTGCAGTGACAGAGGTGCTGGACAGGAGGCCTCGGGCAGGGAGGCCATGCAGTCACCAGTGAGTGGACAAGGGTTCGGCGTTGCTTCACGTGCACTGTGGAGTGAAGTACTGAGAGTGTGCTGTTAGACCACAAACACACTCCACCTGACAGACCTGTACCCACTGCTCGGCCAGAGACCGCACAGGTTGGTTTAAGAAAATGCCACAAGCACTTCAGCAAATCCTGCCTGAGGAATTCTGTGCCCATCACGTAGAACTCTTCAAGGCCCCTCACAGCGCAGCTCATTGTTAAGGAATTCCTATTGCTCTCAGCCTTGAAGTTGTTCTTGGTGCGGAATCCTCAAGGACACAAGTGTTACATCTGTACCTTCCCCGCCATCTTGCTCAAGTCCCTCTTCTTGTCCCAAGGGCACTGTCTGCCTATCTTGCTAAGAGAAGTTATCCAAAAACATGGAAATAAGACAAAGGGAGAAATATGAGTCCTGTCAACGTCATGCTAGAGATTGACCTAAAAGACCCATCCAAGAATTGCTCAATTCCCTGAGGTACTGCTTGGCTCACCACTTACTGTTGCTTAGGACCTGGAGTCACTGAAGTTACTGGGGGATTTGTGCCAGATAGAGAGAGCACGAATTACTGCTGTCTGGGAGAAAACTCTGGAGGGATGAATACAGCAGGACATTAGCCAGCTTTGAACATGTACCCGTGGCTACATTAGTCCATGTTCTTCCTTCAGTGTATGCAAATAGTCACACCTCCAGTGTTCCATAGCCAGCTTCTCCTGTGTCTTTGACAGTTTATTCTCTTTTCTTATAATTGCATGTTTTTGACAGTTTAGAAACTTGATGGTTTCAGAGACAGTCCCATGGAATTTCAAACGGGCTCCACTGTGGGAGCTGTTTAAACCACGCTGCCCTGTGCTGCAGGGCCCCTCAGTGCCTTTCTTCACAGAGTCCTCAAGACGATCTTTCCTGACTCTTTTTCTCTGGTGTGTTGGTTGGTTGGTTGGTTTCAAATTCGGATTCTGTTTTTGTTTTCAGTCTTGGCCCAGTTCCTGAGTCTGTTTTACTTGAAGTTCTTCTAGCAGTTTGTCCCAGGCCTGGAGGGGCTGCTTCTTATCTTAGAGTAAAAGTCGGCCTTGGCTGAGAGTTGAGCCCCACCTGGTCACCAGAACCTCAGGGCTGGGCCACACCACATCAGGCCTTGTGGGTACATGCTACCACTGCTCTCCACTGCACAGCGGGACACTCTCTGCATCTGAGAGTGAGTCCAGTCTGCCAGCAGCTGAGCTCTCTGAATCTGGCTTTGGGGTGTGGACCCTTGGTGATGACCATGGAGTTGAGTGGATGTAGGAGAAGCCAGTTTGCTGGTCTCTTGTTTTCCTATTTGGAAACAAACTGGTAAAAGGAAATTTCCTACACACTGAAAGGAGAATAGCTTTTTGAAAGCTGGGTGGTGAGCTTTCTTATTTCTGTGCCTGGTTTTAACTCTAGTTCAGACTGTAGAATGTGACTTTAAACTCAAAGAAGGTTTGCAAGTCTGTAATGGAGAACAGCTGCTAGCACTCGTGGTGTTCATGCAAAACATATTCCAGCTCCTGGAAGGTATTAATAAGTTAGAGTTGAAGTTCCCTTAAAGAAATTCTGTTCTGATGAATTTATAGAGACTGATACATTTACCTAAACCTAGTATTTCCTGAAAGTCCAGAAAATAGAGGAATTGAACTTGAAACACTTTAAATGTGCGGGTTTTCTAAGAAAGAAAAAGCTGAGCATGTCTGTGGTACATGCCTGTAATCCCAGAACTTGAGAGGCAGAGGCAGGAGGATCAACCTGAATCTGAGGTCAGCCAGGGATACACAGTGAGTTCAAGACCAGCAATAAGTTCATACACACAAGGAGAACTGTTCAATAGATCAAAGCATTTTAGTACTTTTAGTGTAAAAACAGTACCAAGTCTTTTCCCTGGTTTTATAAGTTTGAAGTATACTTCAAGCATATATTTTACTTTATTTGAAGGTTTTAGATTTCTCTCTTTTTTTAAATTTTGTTTTTAAGACAAAAGAAACAATACAGAAAATAATACAGAAACAATACAGAAAATACCAAGTTATAGAGAAGATAATAGGGAATTGGCACTGGATGCTGTATAACATAATAGTATCTTTGTATTTGTTATAACAAAATCAATAAAGGAAATATCAAATTACAGAGGAGACAGTAGGGAACCACCACTGGATGCTGTATTACATAAGTGTTGTCTTTGCATTTGTTAACACAAAAACAGTAAAGGAAATACCAGATTACAGAGAAAATAGTAGGGGGTTACAACTGGATGTTGTATCACATAATGTTATCTTCATCTTATCACTCAGTTCTATAGATGATGCCTCGTTCAATTAATCAATTTTCTCCACTTCACCTCCATTGTTCTGCCACCCTGTCAGTGGTCTTCCCCTGGTAATAACTGTGCTTTTGGTTTATTTACTCGATCATGCTCTTACTTTGGGAAGAGACTTGGCTGCTTCTAAATATGCTGTATAATATGTGAGTGTATACAGATTGCTATGGCAGGAGGTAGAGAAGTACCCTTTGGCAAGCCCTCACAGCTGTTGGGTGTCCGGCCAGGTAGGCAGGGTCACACAGTGAACCACCAGGCTCTGTCAGCGTGTCCAGGTCTACAGGCTCAGACAAGTCTTCAGGGCCGTCCTGGGGGCCGGGCAGAGCACCTGGCACACCCCAGGGGCCGGGCGGAGCTCTGGAGGTGGGTCAGAGTGCTTGGCATGTCCTGGGTGCTGGGCGGAGCTCCAGCGACAGGGTGGAGCACCTGGCACACTATGGGGGCTGGTGGGAGTAAAATTTATTTAGTTATTTGTTTCTTTCTAATGAATTGATTATTGCATTTCTAAAGTTCTGAAAAGGCCAACAGACCATAGAAAGATACCACTTTAGGCTCCTGCTTGAAACCAACAGCTTCAGAAAACTTTTGGCCTTGATTCAGGGCCAATAGATTTCTCTTGAAGAAGTTAATTACAATTATGATTATAATGTAAGCTTTTCAAGGTTTTTGTATAACTTGGTATCTTGGTTACTTTTCTCTTGTTCCTGGGATAAAATACCTGACATCCAAAATTAAGGAAGAAAAGGTTTATTTAGGTCACAGTTTGTGGAGGTTTCAGTCTGTACTTGGCTGGCTCCAAGGCAGGGAGGCACAGGCAGAGGGCAGCAGTTCATGGTGGCTGAAGACAGCAAAAGCAGCAAGAGCAAATGGGAGGAGCAGCAGCAAGCAGCCTCTTTCCTTCCCTTATATTGTGTGCAAACTGTCCACTCCAGGGCGGGTGCAGCACTCGTATCCATAATTCCAACATTGGACAATGAATCAATCAAAAACACTAAAAGCCACCCCATGACTTGACTGCATGTGGCTCTGGGGGAACACCCAGACACAAACCATAACACCTAACCAGGTGTTATGAAGAGATATTTACTGAAGCGATAAAATGACATTACTTCTATGCTATGTTTAAAATTAAGAAAAAGTATAAAGTCATATATTTACTAATTTGAATTATGGCTGATAATTAGTTTTTACTTTAATAGTAATAATATTCTTTAGTATATTAGCTTAAATATGATTTCCAAACTCCTTAGTTAGCTTAAAACTTGGATTATGTAAAATCAAGCCTATTAATGGGTGATTTTTTGATAGTTGAAAAAAAATTTAGTAAGGTTTAAAATTTTTAAATTATTGGTCCAGCCATATTTACAAATATGTGACCTCTTTTTAAAGAAGATATAATTAGCCAAAGTACTTATACACCTAAGGTTATACCTGAAATGTCCAATTTAAAAATGCATTTTATTTGATCAGATATATCATGTCTGAACAAGGAGCTCACAGTTCATTTTGCACTGAGCCCTGTAAATTATGCTGCTGATCCTATATGTATATGCATATGTATGTGTATGAGGGGTGATTGAAAATAACAGTGAATATTTTAAAAACCTTACAGTAGAAGGCACATTGACACTAATCCGCTTCAGATCCTCCCCTTGATTTGAACACATTCATGCCATTGTTCTTGCCACTTTCTGAAGCAGTTCTGGAAGTCCTCTTTCATGAGTGTCTTCACGTGTGCTGTTGTGGTTGACTCGATATCATGAATCTATTCAGAATGGCTCCATTTCATGGTCATTTTGACTTAGAAGAAGAGCCAGAAGTTACAGTGAATCAGGTGGATGAGGACACACTGAAGTTTTTACAACGTTTGTATAATTCTTTTCCATTGGATGGCACCCAGCAGCAATGTTCACTGTTTTGTTACATGTCATAAGGACGTGTGTGTGTGTACCTTTGCTTATTCTTATATATTATAGAGAAATTATTCATTTGAGTTTGGTTATCAAAAGTGTTCATTATTTACTGCTAATAAAAGTGTAAAAGGGATGTATGTGAGTGTGGGGTCCTATTATTTATGCTTGCAAATTTAATTGATCTAAAGTATTTGTGTAGGATGGTTTTCAAATGTATATTCAACACACATAATATATATTCAGCATGTTAATATGAGATTATATCAGAAATGATGACAAATAAATATTACTATATACAAGATAATGAAATTTTCAGTTTGCTTTTCATGAGAAAAAGGGGATGATTTTATATCAGAAAGTCAAGAGATGGTAGTTTCATAAAGAACACAACTTAGGTGTTAGTAACACATTAGGGGATGACCTGAGGGATGCATATTTGTCTTGGGTTATAATACATAGAAATATTAAATCAAAAAAAGAAAATGTTAAAATTTGCCAACATTCACTCAGTTCTTACAGGTTTACCAAAGTACTTTAGTAAAATCTTGTTATTTGTTCTGGTAATACGTTAACATAAAACTGTTCCTTTCTGTCAAGACTATTTTGGTTTTAAAATAGTTAGTGTATTAAAATAAGCAGTGGCCAAACATTATCTTTTATTTTTGTCATAATTTTCCTAGGCAGCAGAGATACTATATCTGAGGAATAAACTTTTTTCCCATGTGCTGACTTTTTAAACCATTGATTATTTACAAATTTTAAAAGCTTCTTATAACCTGAAAGCATTAAGTTTCCTAGCAGTTGTGTTGTCTTCTCTATGTATATTTAAAATACTGGATTGTTGTTTGAACTAATAACCATTCAATCTAAAAACCATATTTTCCTTGGGTATCAATGATCACTTTAAAGCCTCTAGTAACTATTAATTTTGCTCTCCCTTGAGTAAATATTGTTTTTCCTTTTCAAAATATATTTTGCACTGAAGCTATACGTATTTCACAGATGGGAAATCACAAAGATTTATTCTTTCCTCTTCTAAAAAGAGAGCTGATAGACACACTTTCTTTACCTCCTTTCTGCTTTCTCTTTCTCTGTCTCTCTCCTTTCGTTTGCTATCTTCCTCCCTCCCTCCCTCCCTCCCTTCCTTCCTGTGCTGGAGATGGAACCCAGGGGTCTGTGCATGCCAAGGAAGATCTCTATATCTTAAACAGTTATATGTAAGACCTGTTTGGGAAAATTGTCAAATCAAAACTGAACTCAACCTTCCAAGGTTAATTACATATAAGTTATGTATTCTTGATGTAAATGTATTTTACTCTTTAAGCCTATACTCAATTTTTCAAATATTCTTCAAACCAGGTCTTTTGCCTTATTGATTTCTTCATCAATGAGTTAAGTAAATATTGTTGCTTATACTAAAATGCTAAAAATTTTGTTTCCACAACTCTTCTTTCAGGTGCAAGAGCTGTCTCTCCCCCCATCATTCTGACAATTTAAGCAGCCTTGTGGCTTCCATAATCTGTGGTGGCTGCGGATTTCCTTTGTTTACCTGGACAGAGAGTGCCTGGGTGTGTGTGCTTACACCAAATTCCAGATTCACTCACCTTCAACTCCCAGAATATTGCAGCTCCGTAAGTCCCCACTACGGAGGAAATTGAGGCTGGAGGAAGATGAGTGGTTCTGGCAGGGAGAGTATAATACTGTAATTTTCTGCCTGCACACAGGCCTCTTCCTGTCTGTGTATCATCTTCATATGTCTGCAGCTCAGATCCTCAGTTTCCAAGGCTCTCGGCATCAGATGTGTTATCCCCGCCCGGTATCTTTGCCGCTTCCCCAGAGGCGAGTGGGTTCCTCTAAGTGCTTCTTGATGGGAATGAAACAACGGAAGAAATGTTTCTGGAAGCAAATATTCTGGAAATTGCTGGGGAAAACTGTTCCAAGGTCAGAGGGTGACTTTTCCTTTGTTTGAATCTGCTTTAAAGAAAGCCCTCCCAGGAGGAATGACTCAGTAGTCCTTGCCTCTCAGCTCTGGCCAGATGCTTCCCAAGGCTCCGCTGGGAAGGCATCATCTGTGTCAGTACCTATGAAGGGCTTCAGAGGCAGCAAAGAGACTTCTGTCACCTTTGGCAGATACATTGAGAGAGTGTCCAAGAAGGGATGGGGCAGGAACTCCACAACCTAATTCTGAAAACCCCGTGGTTTCAATGTTGCTCATTTCTTGTTAGAGCTTTGCTTTTCCTCTTTGGTCACAACAACTGGATTTCCAGGGGATTATTCCTTCTCACAAACTAAGGGGATTTTCAGAGCCAAATTTTAGGTCTTTCCTGACTTAAAATCAAATCAAAACACAACAAAAACTGAAACAATGGAAGGATAGTGGGTTTGTATTTGAATGGCAGCCAGGGACATGACATGAAAACTATTATTATACTTCCTAATGAAGCAAAGCTAATTTCAGAAAGGAACTTTTTGCCACAAAGAATAGTGTAACACTCTTGTGGAGCCTCTGCTTGCAGGGTCTCGCCAGTATCATTTTGACTTTTAAAGATGGAAATAGTAAAGTGCAGGGGTTAAGTCACTTTCCAAAGCAAATGTGGAACCACGTGGGTGCACAAGAGCAAAGGCACCGTCCCTGCCCTCCCCGGGCCGTGTGGTGTGATGAGCTGAGGATGGGAGCAGGGCTCACTGAGGTTCTGGCCCTGGATGGCCCACGTGCAGCCTGCCCGTGAGCCTCAGCTTCCTCCCCGGCAAGATGGGGTCATCACACCTAACGCCCTAATCCTGTCAGGGTAGGTAGGGTGACAATAGTAGCTATTATAAGCTGAATATTGTGACACACACCTATGTCACACTCTGGGAGCCCAAGGCAGGAAGATGACAAGTTCAAGCCCAACCCAGGCAACCTAGTGACTTAGCGAGACCCTGTCTCAAAATAAAAAACAAAAAAGGGCCAAGGATGTCTCTTTATATGAAGCCCTGGATTCGATCCCCAGTACTACCTAAATAAATATAAATAAATTAAATAAATAAATAAGCTACTGCTGTTTGAGGACTCACCATGTGCCGGGCACTGTGTTGAAAACTTAAGCTATATTCTATTATTTAATTCCCACAGCAAACTCTGATTTAGGAACCATTTTGCTTCACCGTCCTACAGATAGGGAGACTGAAGTACAGAGAGATTTGCTTGTGACTTGCTTCAAGTCTCATAGTCAGAAAAGCAGCAGGGCCACTGGTCCAAGGCAGGTGGTGTGGCTTTGACATTCTTGTTCCAAGTTGCTCTGCCACATTTCCTGCCCGCAGTTCTTTCCACCACAAGTCTTACACACAGTAGGTATTCAATTAGTTCCACTGGCTTTGCACAAACCTAGCACAAACCTAGCACAAATCCTGGAGTCAATCAACAAAATCTCAGTAAAATGTTCGCATCATTTACACAATGCCATGCTAGCACACCTGGCTGAAGTCACGGTGTGATAAACCCTGAGATGATAAAAACATCTTTTAGTTGGCATCAGATGTTTGATCCCAACTTTTGGATTCCTCTCCCTCTAAGCAAATGAACAGAATCTTGTCCATAACAATACATCCTCTGTCACATTCATACTTTGATTATCCTATTGGCTGTTTGCTGAATAGAAATGCTCCGCCTTCATTTAGCAGATTTTTACCTCTTGTCCATTTGTGCAGAATATCCTGCTATGTCAGTCTTAAAAGGGTACAGAAGAGAGGGCATGTAGAATTGGAGGTTAGATTTTAATTACTTAGTTGCAGAGCCCATGCATAGGATTTAAATGCTCTTGAATATGCTTGCTTTGTGCTCTAAATTTATGTGCTCTGAGGCACCGCACAGTTCTCTCACATAAGCTGAACTTGACTACATGCTGTCATACAGTTCAAGTTCTTCTCTGCAAGGGTCCAGCTCTTTAATCTTGAGACTTCATGAAAAGACAGCAAAGGGATTTGTTGAGATAAACTGAATCTACAATATGGATGCTGGAGAGGCTGTTCTATTTCAGCCAATCATTATTAACAATAGCGCACAGAGCATCTCAGATAAGGCAAACAAAACTTCTGCTTTCAAGAAGCCTAAAGTCTAGGGCAGAAGTCAACAAACTGATCTTGCCTTCCGCTGGCTTTTATAAATAAAATTTTATTGGAACACAACTACACTCATTCACTGAAATATTGTCTGTGATTGTTTTAGTGCTGAAACAGCAGAATTAAATAGAGAGACTGTACAGCTCCATATACCCCAAGTGTTTCTTATTTAGCCTACAGAAAAATAACCACCAATCCCTGTTGGGGCAAGAATTCTATGAGAATAATGTAACTGTTATATTGTATATCTAGTATATTAAACAAGTAAATTTGTATAACCACCATCCTTTTTTTGGCAGTGTTGAGGATTGAACTCAATGTCTTGCACATACTAAAAAGCATTCTACCACTAAGTTACATCCCTGTCTTACCACCACATAATTCTAAGATTTATTCAGAAGAGGCAGTTACTATCCTGTTGTTGAACTGAAAGTTGAGCTATCCCATAATTTAAAAAAAATTATTCTTAAATAAAATTCCTAAAATCGTGTTAACTTGTAAAACATGATCTATAATCTAGCTGCCCAAGTCCAGGGAATAGTAAAAGTTTCCAACTTTGTCCAAAGTTACAATTCCTTTCTCCCCACAAAGTTAGATCTGCTGGTTGGCAGTCCCTTAGGGAACAATTTCTTGTCTTCTACCCCCAGTTTGCTGATTCCTGTTTTGTGATTCTGGGGCTGTTATCTAAGGTTAGAGGAAGGAGTGTGGGGGACAGGTCACAGAAAGCAGAAAGTCCCATTTGACACTGTCCTCACCGGGCCTCTCCTATAATCAAAGTAATCAAAAGACTGAGGGAGGAGGATCCACCAGTTTGAATTCAGTCTGGGCTGCATAATGAGTTCAAGGCCAGCCTGAATCTCACAGTAGACCCTGTCTCAAAACAAAACAGCAAAAAACAAGCAAACCAACAAACAAACAAACACTGTCCCCACAACTTTGTGCTTTTTGATTCTTGACAATTGTTTAAAGCTCTTTTGGGGTTGGACACATGTGGGTTATTTGGAGGCCCTGTTGCCTTCCTTTCCCCAGTTCCAAAGATTTCTCACCTGGGTGAAGTTTCTCTGGGTTGGCCCCTCATTTACTCTTTCCATAGCCCCTGTAACTAGGCCTGCACCCCCTCTAGGCTGTTTGTTGTATTAACCCATAGCCAGCAGATCTCAGGGCTCACTGTGACTTGTGTCCACATCACATCCACACAGAGCCTCTCACTTCACTTGTCCAAGTAAACCCTAGTGCTGAAGACAGACCCCAGACTCTACCTCTTCTATGATCTGCCCTGCAGCAGCTAGCTTGACTGTCCCACTGGGATTTCCCAGCAAAGTCAGACACCCCTGTGTCCCCCAGCCACCAAAGTCCCTGAGTAGTGGCTGGGGGTCCCCTTCTCCGGACCTGAGGTGCTGGGGGCATAATTCCCACCTTTCCTGCTTTGGGGACAATGCCTCCTAGCACAGTTCTCTCCATAGAAATCATTCTCACAAATCTCTCCTTTTCAAATCCACTTTTGACTTATGGCATGGCCCCAGTGTGAGGAGTGGGGGTTGGGAGTCCTGTATTCAGTTTGGTTAACTTGGAAGGTGATATTTGTTATATCTTGTGGCCTCAGTTATATAAGTTCCAATTTAACATACTATACAATTACATTGGTGGTATCTGGACCAAATAAGACATAACTAAGTTAGTATAAGGTTGGATCCAAATGTTATCCATATTTCTTAGTGGAAGAAGAGAAATAAAGAGAAAAAAGAGGTGTCAGAGGCCAATAAGGACCAAGATATCTGAAGTTTAAAATCAGAAATTGGTAGAGATTTCTGGAAAATTTAGAGGACTGTGGGAGGAGCCATCCAGGAAGGTCACAGATTATAAGAGCACGCAAGACAGAGGAATTCAGGTTCCATGGCATGAGGAGGGCCACCCATCACTTCAGGAAGCGGGATCAGGGAGTGTGTGCCTAAGGGAGAGTCTTTGAAGAAAGCTGAGTTACAAGGGACAAGAAATCCTTAGCCAAGGAAAGGGAGATTCGTGAGAGAGGAAATGAGATTTGCAAACAAACAAACAAACAGCAAGTAACAAGGGTGTCAGGAAAGAACAATGCCTGTTCAAGAACAGGCAAATGGCTAATTGACCAGAGTACAGGAAGAAATTTATTCTTTATATTTCAGTGGAAAAGACAAAGCCTATATGGAAAGTCCCAGTGAGCACTTCTGCTTCTGCCTGTGGTCACACATCTCCTATAAGACACAGGATGAAATACAGGTGTTAAGGGAGAGAACAAAGCCTGAGGACTTGACTCAGACATGGGAAAACCCTTCACTTTCAAGCTTTCTCTCAGTGCTAAAGGTGAGTCTCATCTAAAGGTGAGTCTCAGCATAAGTCTCAGCTTAGAAAACCCCCTAGTGTATCTTGGGGCACCCAAAGTTAGCTCAGAAAGGAGTAGACAGAAAATCCTCTCTGTATAAAAGATACACAGTAATTTTTTTTTTTTTTTTTTTTTTTACTGGAAGCCATCTGCTAGCTGAAAGAGCAAGAATTCCAGTACAGTGGTGAGAGGCTGAAGGCCAAGAGACACAGCTTGGTGGGAATGATGGAAAGCTGGAGAAGATACAAGCATGTTTTAAATCTAGTCTGAAGTCATTTGCCTTGAGTAACATAATCCCCCTCCATTATCTGAACTTTCAGCAAAACTCAACTACATGCAAATACCATCTGCTACATATAGATACTTGGGAAATAGAAGAAAGGTGTTCTCTGTGTGCAGCTTTGTGTAGGGGAGAGGCAGGTGGGGGAGAGAGCCACAGAGATGCAGATGGGGCTGGGGCATAAGGGGGAGCAGGAAACCAGGGCAACTGGTCCCCAGGAAGGACACCAGCCTTCTGAGGAAGCCCGAGGAGAAGAATGTGGGCCTGGAGTCAGCAAGCCATGAATACTGGGTTTCCATCACTGTGATATGGGGGCTTGGGACATTTTCATTAATATTCTGTAGCAAAGGTCAGGGTAGCTTCATTAGCCCAGGCAATTTGGGAATATATCTCAAGGGGTTGGAGACCAAATCTGGAGGGCAGAATTTGAAGCCTGAGTGAAGCCACTGCCAGATTTGTATTTTTAAAAGTTCACTGAGGCCACAGGATGAAGGATGGATTGAAGGGGTGAACACTGGAGACCTTATGAGGTGATTACAGTGGCCCAGGCGAGAAATCGTGCAGAGTAAATTGCTCCATCGGCGTTTGGGAATGGGCATGAGAGAATGGTGTTTGAGATAGTAAGAAGGCAATATTTCTAGGAATCGCTGGTAGATCAAAGGTTGGAGACGCAGAGGGAAGTTAAAGGTGATCTCAAGGTTTTGGCTTGGGCAACTGGGAGAATTTTAATTCTACCCATGGAGACATAGAAAAGCAGATCTGTGGGGGAAATGGGACTCCCGTGCATTGTGAGAACGGGGCTATGCAAAGCAAGATTTTAAAAAGATCTGTGGATCGGACCAGGCTAGCTGAACCAAAATATCCAGATGGGAGGAAATTCTGAGTAAGAGTTAAGTCTGAATTTGGAGCTTATTACAATTTGTTCTTACCATTAACTGCCTATCAGAATGTAATTGCTGAATTTTCACTGCAGAACACAAAATTACTATAACACTACTGGAGCAATGCCATATTTTAAAAATTTTAGCCCTCTGAGAAGGACCCTAACGGTAGGGAGAAATGACAAAAGGGGGGAAGGTGTGACAAACTAACCCCACCTGGAATTCTTTTATATTTCATCTGATTTCCTTTCCCTTGAAAACTCATTCTTTGGATTCAGCTTGCATTCTAGTTGACTTGGGAAATACAAGCACTAAGACCTTCCAAAATACGCATTCCACAGCGACAGCAGTGTGACTAGGACAGCCTGTTAGAATACCCCAGCCCGTTCAAACCCAGTGAATGACTCAGGAATCTATGTGAGTCGCAAGGAGTGCCAGTTGGTTCTGGAAAAGAGCAGCTGTCACTCTGCTGGGCTTGCTGGACTGGAGGGACCATGTCTGTGGCTGCAGGTTACCATCTTGTCTCTTCTGGTGAGACCTGAAGCAAGCTGTGGCTCCCACGTTCCCAATGACTGTTAGCCAGTAGAGTCTTCTCTCTCCTTCTTTTAACATTTTCTCAATAAAATTTGAGGGTTCTTCTTTTGTAAGCAAAAGGACTCTGATAAGCCTCCCCAATACAGCTTATTAGTTTATAGTATGTCCATAGATTCAGGCAGTGCCATTACTATTTACTTGTAAAGCATTTTCACAAATGCAGTCCCATACCTATCAGCAGTCACTCACCACTATCTCCCTGGCAACTGCAAACCTGTACATTTCTGTGGATTTGCCTATCCTACGATTTCAAGTACATGGAATGATATAGTAAGTAGTGTTTGGGTTTTTAACATTCATCCATATCATAGTATGTTTCATTTGGTCATTCCTCTTTATGGCCAAATACATTCCACATTTTGCCTACCTATTCATGGACATTTGCTTGTTTAAATTTTGGGATATATTATGATGTTGCTTAGAACATCTGTGTGTAAATTTTTGTGTGGATTTTTTTTTAATTCTCTTGGGAATATACTTAGGAGCCGAACTGATGTATCACAGAGTAAATGTTTAAGTTTCTGAAGAATGACAGGACTCCTTTCCAAAGTAACTGCACCATTTTATATTCTCAGTAATGTATGAAGGCCCTAGTTTCTCCATATCTTTGTCAACACACGTTACTGTCTGCCTTACTAATTGGGACATCCTAGTGGGATACCACTTGTTTATCACTGTATCCCTAAAGCCAGCACTGCGCCTGGCACAGCAGAAACTTCATAAAGAAGGAGTGTTGGGTAAAAGGCCATCTGGCATCAGCTACGTGTTCTTACAGTTTAATCCCTCCCTCGCTATTAGACCTCAAAGTAGTTTTCTTTCTTCTCCTAGTGGTGTGAAGTAGTATCGCTTTGTGGTTTTGATTTTCCTTTTCCTGGTGGTGAATAATGTCAAGTATCGTTTAATGGGCTTATGGGTCACTTATAAGTTTTTTTTTTTTGAGAAATATCACTTTTAAACTTTTGCCCATTACTTGGGTTGTTTGTCTTTCTATTGTCATGTTATGCCATATACTCTGGACATAGTCTCTTCTCAGATACGGTGTTTGAGTTGTAAATATGTTTTCCCATTCTGCAAGTTTTGTTTTGTGTTTGACTTTCTTTATGGTGCTCCTGGGAGCACAAAATTATTTTTCATCTTGATGGTATCAGTCTTACCTATTTTTTATTTTGTCATGTGTTTTGGTGCTACATTTACTTTTATGCTTTCTTCTAGATATTTACAGTTTTATAGTTTGGAGGCCCTTTCTGTAACCAATTCTATTTGCACCTCCCTCTTTTTTGCACCTTGGTTTCAATCACAGTTGCACTATGACTAGTTTCTAATCTGTATATACCCTAAATGTATTTTTTCAGAAGATCCTAATAAATGTACACCCCAAGTGTATTCTGAATTTAAATAAATTTGTGAAAGTCTGTGCAGTAAATTGCCCTTCCTAGGCAGCCACTGTGCCGCTGAGCTATATGCCCGGTCACTAACTTGCCATTTCCAAGATTCACAAGATGCATTTGCCCATTAAGATCTCTAAGTACACAACAGCACAAACACCTGTTTTTTTAGTATGGTGCTTACAAATATCACTTCCTGCTGGATGCTGCCAACGCCCTTCCCAATATGGCTCCCGCTATGTGCCTGGGAGCCAGCCCTCAGCTCTCAGTCCTCTTTGGGAATAGCTCAGCCGAACAGAGCCTCTTCATTCAAGTCATGCTCCCTTTCTGGGGTGGACCACGTCCAATAAGCACTTGGCATGGGATGCAAATCCCTGGCCACCCTGCTCCAACTCAATTAGAAGGGCCACCCCATAGCCAGCACTCTTGCAGTGTCAGGTGAGACCCTGGCTGACAGCTGCTTGAGATCTCCTCTGTCTCATCCTCTCTCCTTCCCTTCTCCTCTCCATGCCTTGATCTTAACACTGTGTCCATCTCAGTGTTTGTTTCTAGAAGAATTCAACCTGTGACAATGTGTTTCCCAACTATAGTGGATGCTGGAATATTAATTTTGATGAAGCATCTACCTCCTGGAAAAGCGTTCCCAGAACCCCAATTTGGGAAACACAATATAGCAGAGTAAGACCTGCGACCAGAGAACTGATGCAAATTCAATCACGTTGACTGTGGATCTGAGCTTCAGTTTCTCACCAGTGAAATGTGCACAATAAAATGCACTTGACAAGGATGTGGATGTGATTAGCACAGTGTTCAGGTGACAAAAGAGCTCTGTCTCCACTACTTTCCCATCCTGGGAGCAGAATTCTCAACAGTGAAGGATTTTAGAGGACTCAGTCCATAGTCAGCTGGCTCCAAGGCAAGAAGGGCCTGGTGCACCGGTCTGATGGAGGACAGCTGCTCACATCAGGACGGAGAAGAAGCAGAGACCGTGGGAGGAGCCTGGCAGGGAGATGCGCCCTTCCAGGCCATGCCCCAGTGCTCTACCTCTTACATCCAGGTCCCACCTCCTAAGAGCACATTCAGCTTTGAACTCTGTGGTGGATTAACTGCCTGATGGGCACTGTGCCCTCGTGATCCAGTTGACTTCCAAAGCCCCACCTCGGAACACACGGGCCTTGGAGGGGACCATCTAGAGGAACCTTAGCAAGCCTCGGGAGAGCAGAGATTTTTCTCTGTTTTACATACTGCTGTAATTCAAGCATCTAGAAATCTGTCTAGCATAGAGTGAGCACTCAATAAATATTTTTTCTTTTACAATGAATGTAATAATTATATAACCAGCACCAACCAAACCTATGAAAGTCTTGATTGATGCATGTTTTCAGTTATTATTAAATAGGACATAGTTATTTGATGAAAGAGACAAGTGACAATTACTCTCAGTGCCAATTATGAAACATCTACATGTTGACCTTTTCCATACTTGTCAAGTGACCATAAAAATATGGTCACCATGACTGCTGAGGTCTCTTTGTCAGTGTTCCACATACATTTAAGAACAGCCACCAATATATTTTGCTGACCTTTCTTGTAATTTTTTATGTACTTCCTGTTTGTGAGAACATAAAGTAAAAGTCACTTGCACTGGCTATTTTATTAGGTTAAGGCAAGCACCATAAAGCTCCAGTAAAATAATTTTTGAGGGCCTATTGACTTAAATTGTAAGATACGTTTAACCTATTGGAAGAAATCAAATGTCATCCTTTTTTAGCATGAGCAGGACAAAGAAATGCAACTTAAACCAGAACACCCTGAGGTTATGGTGTTAGATGCCCTTTTCTACTGGTGGTTACACCGGAGGGAAACGGCAGAATTCCTTATAGCTGCACTGTTTGCATTGGGTATTATATGTGATTATGCTAAAAACCACAGTGTCTTCCTACATTTGGGACATTGCTTCTGCTTTCACATGTAATCTAATGGGAGAGAAACGCAGCAAAACAGCTGCATGGAGAGATCCAATCAAGCAGACAGAGCTAAGGAAAGGGCGCTGCTGAGTGTAGCTGGACTTGGAGAACACCTGGGAGAAAACAAGGCCAGAATTGTCTTTTTTGTCAGTTTTCTTGATGTATGACTGACAGATAAAGTGGTACCTTGAGGTGTACCACATGATGCTTTGATGAGCAAACACCTTGTGTGAGGCTCACTGCAATCAGGTTAACCAGTACATGCATTTGCCCACATAGTTTCTTTCCTTATCTTTTGGTGAGAACACTCTTAGTAAATTTCAAGTATACAGCATAGGATTATTACCCAGAGTCACCATGCTGTACGTTAAGTCTCCAGAACTTACCATATAACTGAAAGTTCGTACCTTTGGCCAGTATCTCCCTGTTTCCCATTAGCCATGATTATACTCTGGTTTTATAACTTTGATCCTTTAAATGCACACAAAAGTAAGACCCTACAGTATCATTTCTCTGGCTTATGCCACTTAATGTCTTTGGGGTTCATCCATGGTGTTGCTGATGTTTTAGTCTTGGCTAAAAAGATATTCCAGTGTGTGTGTGTGTGTGTGTGTGTGTGTGTGTGTGTATACACTTGTATACATCACATTTGTTTATCCATTTAACCTTCTGTCTTGGTTACTTTTCTCTCATTGCTGAGACAAAGTACGTGCAACCCAGAATTAAGGAAGGAAAGGTTTATTTTGCTCACAGTTTGTGAAGGTTTCCGTCCACACTTGCTGGCTCCAAGGCAGAGTGGCACATGGCAGAGGGAAACAGTTCATGGTGGCAGAAAACAGCAAAAGCAACAAGAGCAAAAAGGAAAGAGCAGTGGAAGCCTCTTTCCCTCCCTTACATTTATGCAAGCTACCCATCCCACCCATAATCCTGGCATTGGACCATGAATCAACCAAAAACTCTAGAAGCCTGCCCCATGGCTGCATGAAGCTTTGAGGGTACAGCTAGACACAAACCATAGCACATTCAAAATACACTTAGTTTGATTCTGTATCTGGACTATTGTATATAATACTGTAAGAATCTCTTTGAGACACTGACTTAATTTCCTTTGGATATATACCTTATAATGATATTTCTGATCATACAATAGTCCTATTTTTAATTTTTAAAGGGCTCTCCATACTGTTTTCCACTAAAATTGTGTCTAGAAGACTAAACACAATTTAGGACTAATAGGGAGGTGAGGGAGGGAACTCCAGGAGGGAAGCTGTGGAGGCTTGGAAACCGAGGGAGACAGGGTAAAGTGGTGGGAAAGAGGGACAGAAGTGGTTTGATATAGGAAGTAAGGGCTTATAACATGTTATTATGTCCAACTGATCCCTGAGTTATAAATTAACTTCTACACTTCTCATGCTAAATTTCCTACCCCATGGCCCCAACAAAAAATATTTAACTCCTTGTGGGTAAATATAAAAACATACAAAAATAGTTTATCTGAAGATTGGGCTTTTGGTAAACTTCCTATCTGGACAGAACTTAAATGTCAAAATAAATGAGAAGGAAAGGGAGTGGAGAAGGGGGAAGAAGGAAAGGGGAGAGAAAGGAGGGCAAAGTGTCTGTGCGAGTTGGGGCCAGTCACAAAGCAAGGTTTTAGGACATGGCCAGGATTTGATTTCTGATTCTGTCAGCCCTAGTGACCCCACTAAGTCCTAGTGACCCCCATTTTCTCTTGTGGACAATGAGCACAGTAGCAGGGCTGGCCCTGAGGGGTCCCAGAATCAGTCTTTCCGGGTGAAGTGAAGACACCTCAGTGCTGCTCCTTGGCTTGATATTCCTGGTTTTTCTCAAAAGACAGATTCTTATTTTCCCACCAAGTCTACTGGCTCTTCATTGATATGAGATTTTTGGTTTGGTTTTTGGCATATACGGCAGGCACTTTGAGGTTATCACAGGATGTCTGTGGGAATCATAAATGACTGTGGAGGGATCCACAGAGGGCTGACAGGGATAATGATGCTGCCCATGTGTACACAGACTGTGCATACATGGCTGCACTTCAAAGCATGGGTTCAGGGTGCATGACAGTGGCCCTGGGTTAGTGTGCAAAGGCTGAGTCCCATCATCCATCCTGAGCACTTTCTGCACTGAAAGCAACATATAAGAGGTGGGGATGAGTTAGGTGAATAAAATACCTGCTTCAGACAGAGCCATACCACGTTAGACAGTCTGTGATGCGGCTTGGACATTTTCTACCCAAAATAGTTCAAACAAGTCCAGCTTCAACCTGAAAAAATGCACAGCCATGGCTGTGGAGAGGGTGTGTAGAAAGCTCCTCTCTCTGCAGTGTTTGGTGATGATACTGTAGAGTCTGTCACGCTGGGCTCAGAACAGCTGCCCCACAGCGTTTGCCAGCTGCATCAGCTGTGTTGTGCTTTGCTTGTATGCGGTAGAACATGGAGACCTCCATCCTCTCTCCACTATAGCTCATCATCATCCCACAGAAGTGCTTTTCCCCTTTTATTTCCTGTTTCAACCCCAACCACCGCCTGGGTGTTCAGGCTGGAGGCTTGGAGCCACGTTCCAATCTTCCTATCTGGCCACCTACATATGACATGGATCTCTTTCCTGTAACCTTGTGTCCATGCCCTTGACCCCCTCATTCCCATTCCTATTGTAGCAGGAAAGGCTGTTCCATCTAGGTGGTGTCAGGGGCCCTCCAGATGGCAGCTGGGTGCCCGTTTCCCTTCATCTCATCCTGCGTACGGTGTCACAGTGACCACCCTAGGCTCCAGGTGCAGCCCTTTCTCAGTCTCCAGCAGCTGTGAGCACTGCTCTGAAAGCTGTTCCAGGCCTCCCATGGCATGGTAAAGGCACTTTCTGCCAGCTGAAGTGTCAGGAGTGGCACAGGTCTGTCACCTCTAAACCAGAGCCGTTAGTTCCAGGGACAGGACCCTTCAGAGTGAGCTTCTTTTCTTGCCAGTGACCACTGTGTTCTTCTTCTATCATGAGTGGACTTTATCAAATGTAGGCATTTGATTATTTTTTTTCTTATCACAAAAGTAATACCTTTTACAGCTGCTTTGGAAAATTTTCAGTCTTGCTGAGGCCAAACATGTTCGTCTTATGGCTTGGTGATTTCAGTTCTAGGCATACACCCAGCAGGAATGCAGGACTGTGTTGACTAAAAGACGTGGATGTCATGACAAGCCTATTTGTAACAGCCTAGCATGGGGGCAGTTTCCCAATGCTCACAAGGTATAGCATGGTGTTATGGTTGATACATTGTGTCAACTTGGGGAGTCTAGAGGTTTAACTAAGTAACTCAGCAGTTTAAAATCTTGGGGTAAACAGGATATGCCCTTACCCTTGTGGGATGTTGTTTATGTTTATTTGGGAGGCTTTAAAGGTTAACTGTGTGATTCAGGAGGAAGCCAGGGTGCTTACTTTGTAAACATCCTGAGCCTGTGGAAGAGGAGGGCATGAAGGTTATGTGAGAGGTACATGCCCCCTGGGTGGGGGTAGGCTGTTTACAATGTAGGCAAGAAAAGGAGGCTGCTTGCAGCCATTCCGCCATTTTGCTTGTGGTTTTTGCTGTGCTCTGCTGCCCTGAAAAATTTGCCCTCTGCCTTGAGCCACTCTGCCTCTGAACCAGCCAAGTATGGACTGAAACTTCCACAAACTGTAAGCTAAATAAACCTTTCCTTCCTTCATTTTGGGCTTTGGGTATTTTGTCTCAGCAATGAGAGAAAAGTAACCAAGACACATGGATAAAGAAGCTGAAGCCTAATCACCCAGTGGAATACCAGATAGTGATGAAAATTAATCATCTGGAACTGTGGCCAACAGCATGATGAACCTCACAAACAAATGTTGAACGCAAGAGACCAGACGTGAAATAGTATGATTCTATTTGTATAAACTACAAAAATTAGAAAAATTCATATATGTTTGTTAAAAGTCAAGATAGGTATTGGCTTGGGGTGGGTAGAGACTGGAAGGAAGTGGGCGAGTCTCTGGAAGTTATTAATGTTGGTTTCTTGACATGGGTACTGATTCCACAGGGCAGTTTGTGAAAACTTACCCTGAATGTCTATGATAAATTTCTGTATGCTGTGCAGCAATGAAAATTTTAAAAAGGAAATGAATTTCTATAAAATTTTAGAAAATTTAAATAAATGGGGAAAAAAAAGGTCCTCTAAACTCTACAATCCGTGATCACTACTAATACTCTGTTTATTTCCCTTTAGCTTCTCCTGTCTATATTTTTAAACACTAGTGGAGGCAACAGGGCTGTTTCTGGAAGGGGGCAGTGACCAGAAAGCCCCACCAGCATGGTCCTGGAGCATGGGGCCTGAAGGAGACACATCATAGCAGCATCCTGAGCAAGGTGCTATGGAATGGGGGAGGGGCAATTTTCAAAACTGAATTTTAATGAGATTTCGAAAAGATGAACAAGGGATGGCATAAGATATCTCCATAATTGAGGGGCCCAAAATGGCCGCTCATGCCCTTTTCAAAGGACAGCCCTTGGAAATACAATCTAACACAATCACAGGCTGGGCAGGAGCATCGGCTGGGCCATCATATGTTCTTCTACAACTCCTGGAGGGCGGGGACAATGTCTGCTTGTTTATCACTGTGACCCTAAAGCCAGCACTGTGCCTGGCAGAGCAGAAGCTTCATAATGAAGGAGTGTTCAGTAAAAAGCCATCTGGCATCAGCTACTTATTCTTACAATTTGATCAACCCCTCATCATTAGACATCTAAGTGGTTTTCTTTCTTCTCCTTCAAACTGTGTTGTTATGAACAATTAGCAATTGTGCTCGGAAAATAACCTTGTTACACTGACCTTGTCAAACAGGGTTTACTTATGTAAGGAAACTCCCAATGTGAACAGCTGTATGAAGACATCAGGGACACAGTCTTCTGCCTTTCTGGTCCACTAACCTCAATGCGTGGCTTCCACCCATGAGCTTATAAACTGGATGCTAGAGCTCCAATCATTGCTTCAGAATTTCCACACAGGAAGTAAGAGAACCACTAAATTGATTGGTTGCTTAAAAAATTGAGCTGTTATTCAACAATAACCAAATCCAAGATTTAGCAAAACTTTATTACTTATTATCTGTATCTTACCATAGGTTTTAAAAGCAAAGTCTCTCAATAGACCAAGTTTTATCATTCTAACAATAACTTATACTGCAGCATCACCAGGATTTAAACTCTTGAACAACTGATCCCCAGTGTGAAAAAACACATCACACAATTACAGATTTGACCGGCTTGGGAGATGCCTACGAGATGAGGAAAGCACACTTTTGGGCGTGTACAGCAGGGTCATGGGGACGGTATGTGCTCCTGGGTGCCTTTCTCTGTGGCTTTTTCTCTGTCCTCTGCCTCCTGGCTGCCCTTCAGCCTTGTCATTCCTGCTTTGGAGCCAACTTACTATGGACAGATACCCCGGAAACTGTGAGCCAGAATAAGCCCTTTCTCTTTTCCATTGCATATATCAGATATTTTGCTCCAGCAACAAGAAGCTGATGACACATCAGCCACTTCTGTGGGTTCACTCGGCATAAAGGTCACACTCAGAAACTGGCTACTGAAATGAGCGGATGCTTCTGTGTCCAGAGAGAAACAAAGCAGACACCGTATGTGGTCAGATCTCCAGAAGTCCGCTGGTTCCTGCTGTGGGGGAGATACTGAGCTCTGTGTTTCCATGATGGAATCTGTCCCATGGACTAGTGGTTCTGTCTCTATAACATTTCCCAAATGGGCTTAAGGATAAAACAGCCAAGCACAGAAATAACTTCACAGCCCCCTGGGGAAGTCCTCCTGTGGTAGGGTTTACAAACATGCTGCTTCCAGGTTTCTACTGCAAAACCTAATTATAGCAAATTCTTAGACAGGAGGATAATCCTCCTGCCTCTGGTTTTTGTTTTGTTTTTGACAATGAAGCTTTGCTCACAGTGAAAAAACCTTTGGGAAGACACTATTTCCTTTCTTCTGTTGTTCGCGGCACTCACCGTTACGGCTGTGTCCAGAAATCCATCCAAGGCCGTATGTGGTCATAGGTGGGGCTTTTCTCAAGGTGGCTGGATCTAGAATGCGTGAATGCTGGGATTAAGGTGTGATGCTGGGATTAAGTGTGCCTCACCTGGGTGTGTATGGCACCATGCAAAAGGCAGGTAGTGTGGGTAGAATACAAAGGGACAGAAAGAAGCCAGGTTGCTTGCTGCTGTTTCTGTTTCTGCTGTGTGCTGCCTCACTGTTTCCTGCCTGCCTGCCATGGACTGTTTCTCCTCTGTGATACCCTCTGCCTTGCCACCCTGCCTTGGACACAGCAGACTATAGACTGAAACCTCTGTAAACTGTAATCTGAAATGAACCTTTGCTCCTTTAACTTTGAGTATTGAGTATTTTGTTTCAGCAATGAGAAAAGTAATTGAGACAGCCTCAAAGAAGGAAGAAGAGCTGCAGGGTGAATGGACGGTTTCTGAGACATTTAATTTTTCAAAATTGTCTAAAACAAGCTACAGATCACTCTGGTTCCAGTTGTAGGATGGTATGAGTGTGGCTTGGATTTTCTCTGCCAAGCAGACTGGGCAAACTTTCAGCCAAGTCTGTATGTGCTAGATATTCCTTCAATGCATAATTTTGTAATGGACTAAGTGGGTCCTATTATGCCAAATCAAGTTGTTTCCAAAATGAAAAAAGTAGCAATAATTGTGGCTCTCTCCTGTGTTAAAAAGTACAATGTGTACATTATTCTATGAGTTCCAAGGACTTGCCTGAATATCTTCCAGTGTAATCAAATCATGGACTGGCCCACACTTAGAAAATCCAACAGGAAATCAGAAACCATCTGTGATTAGATTCTGAGGCACTAACTACGCGTCCTAAATCTCAGGAGTTCTCTTGCTTCACTGACACCTGTAGCCTTCTCTGTAAAGGAAAGCCCTTGCCTTTATACCTTTTTATAGCTCAGTATTTTTAAAAGAAGCCATCTAGGTAGAAATGGAATTTGCTGAAAATGTAGAGCAGCTCATTGGATTGACAAATCTAAGAGTCAGATCTGAAGACTTTATTGCTGCTGAAAAGCACCTTATCATGGAGTAGCTCAGGAAGGGAGCCACCATCGCTTTTGTTGGTCTAGAACCCACATCTTGCTATGTCCTCTCAGCTGGCATTGCTTTTTCTTTGTCCCTGGACTCCTGCTCAACTGCACCCACTACTGGCAAAAGTAGTTGGTTGACTAAGAGATGACAATGTGATGCTAACCAGCACACGGCCAGGTCTTCCGATGTCCTACAAACACTGAGGTATTTGAGTGTCTACCATGTGCCTGGCACAGCAGGACACAAGCCATCATCTGGGGAGGCCATTTATTTCCTGGTTGAGAGAAACAGGTCTAACTCTTTATCTAACTGAAGAAATAGGAGGACAGCTTGCCCAACTTTGATACCAAGCTCCTGGGGATCTTGTTAAGAGCATAGATTCAGGCTGGGGCTGGGGCTGGGGGTGGGGCTGGAACTCTGCATTTTAACAAGCTTTGGGGGACATTGACCTGGCCCATGGACACAATTGGAATAGCAAAGCACACAAGCACATGTCCTCAGTGCTGGCCAGAAGGGTGTCCAGAGAGATCAGGGTTTGCTGGGGGTCCTCAGGATGGGGAACTCTAGAAGCTGGGAAAGGAAAACCTGTCTTGATGGCCACAGGAATCCATTAGGTGCAGAGGAGAGGGGAGCCTCTGTTGGGCCACCTGCCGTTAAACCTAGGGGAACAAACCATTCCTGTTCACCCAGGATTGCCTGGTTTGAGCAGGGAAAGTCCTATTTCCTGGGATCAAGTATCACAGTTCTGTGGTATCTGCCCAGTACACCCATCCAAAGGCGCAAAGTAACTTTGTGTTATAAACTTGACTGGCCACGTTCACACTTTGTGACAGCAAAAGCAACAGGAATGTGTTCCATTTCTGGTATTAGTAATGGCTTGGGAAGGAGGCAGTGGTGTTTTATATAAGGCAATCATTTTTCTTAATACTATTACAATATCAAGCTTTACATTGCAGCTTTACAGTGATATTTGTTGACCAAGACCTTTTATTTATTACCCAAGACACTTTAAATTTTCAAACACATATTCCAGTACAGCACGTGAAATGTCAGAAACGCAGTCAGGACTCAGAGCGGCAAGTCCCAGCACTCAGCCATATCGCCACAGTGCAGCTCATCAGCTAAACCACGCCACTGCAGATTGTCTGAACCAGCTGGCCTCGGGGAGGGACCCCAGTCACCTCCCTGTTCTCGCTCGTACTGGGGGTGATGGATAATAGATGAATGTCTAAATAAAAAGCTGTAGTAAGAGACACAAGAACAATGGGAGAGAGGAGTATGTTCAAAGTGAGGCATCTTCTGGGTAGTTTGATGGGGATTAATGGCAATGTGTCTTTTATTGAAGTGGAGTTTTTTATTTAAACATTCATTGTATGTTTGACCACCCCTCATTTATCTACCGTTTATGGCAATTTCTAGCCAATAAAAACACAACAGTGTGATCTCATTCACCTAATTCAGTGGATCTGGGACCATGTGGGTTCTGGCTCTTTTCTAAAGTCGAAACGACCATGAAAGGTCAACCTTGTGAATTGTTCCAGGACACAGAGGCATTTTAAATTGATGAAGGACCGCAGCGCAACTGGAGACACTCGGGGAAGAGGCCTCCTGGTTCAGAACGTGGTCAGAAAGTGGCAAGACCACGGGCTGACTGCAGGAAGGGAGCGGGGGTATTTTGAGGGGGATGAATGGCAGTGTGTCTTTTATTGTAATAACCTTTTAAAATTTCAAGCATTTAGTGTATTTTTAAATCACACCTTGTATGTGATCAAAGTAGCCTGCAAGTGGAACAGTCATTGCTGGGGATTGGGAAGGACACAGGGCAGGCAGGAGGGGGACAACCTGCTGGATGGGATCCACACATGCTGCATGCATGCACGGAAACGTCACACGCATACCACTAAAAAGCATCAACAGTGTGAGAGCTTAGGGCGCAGCTTCTGCTTCCTGCAGGCACAGAGGTTTTTGCTAAGGAAATGGTTTTCTTTGCTGTGCTCAGCTTCCTCCTTACTCACCGGCACACGGCAGCTCCCCGCGCAAAAGCGGCACATTTTCCGTCGCACCTGGTGAGCCAGGCTCTCGCTATATTTGACATCTAGTTTTCCTGCGCAGGGAACTCAAGCGTCCCGTCAGGGCCAGCTGTGGCTTTTCACAGAGACTCTTTCTGCCAGCTGACAATCCTGAGTGACCCGGGCTGGGGCTCCTGCAGCCAGCAGGCCACCTGAACAAATAGCCTCCAGGTGCTGCTTCTGCAGACTCGCTGGCCAGCCTTGTATATCCCTGACTGCCTCCCGCTGGCTGCTAAAGCCCTGTGACCAGGGTCTGAAAACCTGGGCTCTAGAAGCCTTCCTAAGCCTCTCATTCGTCTGCCCCCTTCTTCCTCTCCCCTTCCCTTCTCGTTGCCTTTCCTCTCTTCTCCTCTCTCCTCTCTCTCTTCTTCTGCCGTTCATATTTCCCTCCTTGAGTTCTCTTTTCCTCCCTCCACTGCTTCCTTCTCTTCTCTCCTCCCCACCTCTCCTGCCCTTTACAGGGTTTGGGCCTAAGATTTTCCTCCAACCGAAGCCTTGCAGCCTACAAAGTATCCCAGGAGAGCAAGGCCCCCAAGCTGTGGAGGAGCAGCAGGAGCTGGCTTGGAAATCTGGGAGGTGACAGTGGGAAATCTGGCAACCTGGTCACATGAGGCCACCACAAGACACCACCAAAGCCATCTTGTGTGTGCCCTGACACTCCAGGCAGGCCAGGAGAGGTAGTGGGAGGTGGTATGGGCTCTGACAGGCACAAGGCCTCACCAGGCCAGATGACACAGGCTGCAGTCCTGACCCCGACACAGACCTGTGCAGTCTCGGCCAAGGTTGCATTCTCTCTGTGCCCACATTCATTCCTTTGTAAGCAAGGACAACATGGTCCCTGCTTGAGAGCGGTTCTTGAGGACCCAATGGCAGCAAGTGTGCACAGCTCCTCCCTGGGACCTGGGCTACAGTTACAGTCAGTGCTCAGTAATTGACTGTCCTTGGAAAGCTGAAAGGAGAAAATAGCAGCAGATGACAAGGATCAAACTGGCAAAACCACCCACAGTGAAGGACCTGCCGTACGTCCATTTGCATGAAGGGTCTGGACAGAGGGCAGCCAGCCTTTGCAGCAGCTGGTGTGTGAGGAGAATCACTTCCGGAGCAGCCGCTGTGACACTGGGTACAGGAGGAATACAAGGCTTCAGCCTGTGCAAAGCTTGGGAGCCCTTTCTGGAGCTGGAGCCAGGCATCCCACCAATTCAGGGTGCGCACAGTGTGGTCAGCTTTGTGTTTCCAAGGCGAAGAGCGCTTCTCCCTGTTTGGTACTGGGAGTTGACAGTTGGCATTGACAGGGTTCCTCGAACATTTTTCTTTCCCTGGATGGAACATTCTTTCCCATCGCAATTCACGGGCCCCCTAAAAGCGCCTGGCCTCCTTGCAATTTCTCTTAGTTATTCCAACTATCCCAGCTGTCACAGCCAAGCCACTATTTCCACTTATAAGCATTAGATTGCCCAGGGTCCCCATTCACTCCCAACACACCCCACCCTGCTGTGAGCGTGCCGTGCCCTGTGCCAGTCAGGCTTGCAGAAGGGGCTCAGTCAGAGAAAGTCGTGTGCCCACTCCTCAGCCACAACACCCTCCTGCTCTCCAGAAAAGCAGCTTTACAGCTCTAAAGGAGTATGGCGATGTGCACTTTTGCCTTGAGAAGCATGTCTGGCCCATTTGTAAAATCATCCCACTTTCCTTCTCACTGACTCAGTGCAGAGATTTTTTTCTCACCTTATCTCATGAGCCCAAGCCTGGAGTCTGCCCATATATTTTCACTTAGATTCCTATGTGGATCAGTCTTAGTGGTTTGGAGAACAGGACCTGTTATGAAAACCCCAGCTCCTGGGAGTGGGCAGAGAGAACTTCTGTGAAATGAGGCCTATGTGAGTGTCCATCATATTTCCTTCCCTTTTCCCTTCTGTAAGGGTTGATTCATTGTGTCAACTTGAGAAGTTTAGGAGTTTAACTAAGTAACTCAGCAGGGGGCTAGGGTCCTCACTTTGTAAACACCCTCAGCCTGTGCAAGAGGAGGGCACAGAGATGGAGAGGATGTAAAGGCAGGTAAGCGAGGAAAGCCTGGGATGAGGGAGGACTGAAACCCGGAAGGCCTGATTTTGGGTTCTTCCGCTGAGCTCCAGTCTTCGCCTTCAGCTTAGTGGTCACCTCCTGGCTTCCAGTGCAGACTGTTCAGCTTCTGCCTGAGACTCTTCAACCTTCTGGTGTTGGCCTCTGGCCTTCATCGTAGATTCCTCAGCATTCCCTCGCAGACCCATCAGCCTCCTGATACGGACTTGCACAGACACTGCAGTGAGCTCCAGGCCTGGGGCTGGGCTCTTCAGTCTCCAGTGTGAGGCACCCTCTGCACACTTCCTCATCCAACTCTGTGGCTGCCATCATAAGCCAAACTTGTCATTTCTTATACATTTGTATATCTTGTGTTATATCTGTTTCTCTCATAAATCCTGACTGATGCACCTTCTGCAATGTCCTCATTTGGTGTCTTACAGGGAAGATCGACAAGGGTGTGGCTGGAAACAGGCCCCAAATGCCTTCTCTTTAAAACTTCAAGCACAGCACCACTGTTTTTAAAAGATCAGGGAGCTGTGCTAGAGGTCAACAGTGCAAAGAGGTTGGCGTGCCTCGCCCTAGCCCCTCTCCCACTTGCCTGCCTGAGATGCCAGCGCCCGCAGCTTCCCCAAGAAAAGGAAAAGTAGGCATTCAACCATAAACACATGCCTGAGGCCCAGGGGAGCTCAGGGGGCTTGCAGGGGGCTCGCAGCTGAAGATGCTTTCTCTTGACACATGCCAGGCTATGAAAGAAAATCTGGCCAGCTGTAGTCTCCTGGTGATCATTAGGGAGAAGGAGCATGTTATGGCTTGACTCTTCAGGGTTCCCCAAAGGCCACGTGCTGAAGGCTTGGTTGCTAGTCCTGGCAGTATTGAGAGGAAGGTACAACCTGTAGAAGTGGGGCCGTGTGGAAGGACGCAAGGCCCTGGGGTGTGCCCCTGAAGAGGACACCAGGAGTCCCGCCCACAGCTCTCTCTCACTCGCTGCTTCTCTTTAAATGTAGAACAGAGTTGTAGCATGCGCCTTCTGCTGTTATGTTCTACAGGCTCTAAAGCAATGAAGCCCAACCATGGACTGAAACCTCTGACACCAGGAGCCGAAATTTGCCTTAAGTTGCACTTCCCAGGCAGTCTGTCATAAGGAAAAACACAAAGTAGCACAGAGCAGGTCTGGCAAGTCACACATGTGAGAGTCTTTGGGGTCATGACAAAGTTGAACAGTATTTGTCCCTTTCTCATTTTGCGTTTCTAATACCAATTCCACCCTACGTCAGATTCTGCCATAATAAAAGGTGTCTTAGAAGAGAATTTCCCCCTGTACCTCCTGCAACTTGTCAATACCCCATCATATCCTGCAACAATATCTAGAAGATACTCTTGCAGTGTGCATGGGATTCCTGAACTCATACACCAACTCAGCACAGTGTGACACTTCAGTAAGTGGGCTCACACACAGCACATCAAGTCAGCTACTCAGCACTGGGGTTGTAGTCCCTATAGTCATATATCAAGGTGATAAGCAGTACGGACACGTGGGGGGGCAGCAGCTCCACTGGGCCCTCTTCTCCAGAACACCGAGTCACAGTGGGATGGGAGGAAAAGAGCCCATGGGGGGGACTCTTGAGGGGAAGGCACTGGACCCTCTTGGTTCCCTCTGCAGTGGTAGACTTGAATGGATATCAGGGCCCCTTGTGGGAAATCTAAGGAGAAGCCAGTGGATGGCACCCTAAGGTACTAAACTGAGCTGGTTCTCAAAGACACTCACTCTGCAGGATTGCTGGTCTTCGGGAAGAAATCAAGTGAAAAGTAATAGAGCCCTACTGTGAGGAGTAATTTTAGAATCAAAATGACTAGGTCATGGGATGCACAGAAAGCTGGTTAAATCCTATCCAGGTAGACAGTGTGGGTCTGTGAATGTGTTTCTGCAAGAGGTGAGTTGCATTAGTGCACCAAATAAAGCAGGCAGTCTCCCAGCATGGGTAGGCATCAGCCCACTGATGGCCTGAGTAGAACAGACAGGGCAGAGAAAGGTTGAATTTTCTTTCTGCCTCACTGCTGAGCTGGCACACTGACCTCTTTCTGCCCTTGGTGGTGCCTGGTCCTGGTCTTCCAACTTGGTTAAGAAACAACACTTTTAGTTCTCTGGCTGTCAGGGCTTCAGATCACTTCTTGGCTTTCCTGGTTTTCCAGCTTGCGGAGAGTAGATCATGGGTCCCGCCCCCTTCCCCCGGAGAATTGTATAATATGTATCTCTTTAGAGATTTGGAGTAGAAGGCTGAGCAGCCCCATGATCTAACATCAGTAGGTTGGAGACTAAGGAAATGTGTCTGTGTGTTGGTTCTGATTCTCTGACGAACTTGGACCTGCCTCCCACCCTGCTCTGAGGGAAGTGGCCTGTAAAGCTAAGACAAATTCCTGACCTGCTGTGACGGATGAAGGTCAGCAGAGAGCTTTTGGGTTATGCAGGATTTTTCTGGTTATCACATGATCTCCAGAACGGAGAAGTAGTGAAATACCTATTTGAATTCTCAGGGTTCTGTTCCTTAACCTTTCTCATTCCATCTCAGTTCCTCCCTCTTTAATTTCCAAAGATCAAATTTCAACAGAGGCCTCTGTGTCACTCAGAATAAATGCGATTGTCTGGGTTGTCACCGTGTTCTAGACCCTCATCTCCTCACTGTCCTAAGAGGTGAGCTGTGCACCCACCTTAGGGCCTTGGCCCTGTTCCCTCTTTGCAGATCACCACTCTCACAGATGGCCGTGCAGGTCCCTCCCACATCTGCTCTGGTCCTGTTCACCTGTGTCCTTCTCAGTGGGCCTCCAGCCAACTGTCTAAGATTTCTATGTCCATTTCTCCACCCCCATCTCCCTACCTGTTGCCTTCTACAAATCCCGCTGAGCTCTGGTGGCCCTGTTATTTCCACAGCACTCAGGAGATGGATGTCTGATGCTACTTCAATGCCATGCTGGATCTGCAGTATCTCTAAGAGGATGTCACGACCTTCAGTGCCGGACCTACTACACAGGTAAGGGCTCTTCCAGGGAGGCAGCAGGCAACATCCTGCCCAGCTGACACCTACCAGGATCTAATAATCTAATGTCCCCTCTATCACTCTAGAAAAACAGAATTTGCACTGGCTGGTAGCACAAGGAGAAATTATAGAGCTTAGAAGCACAAGAAGGATTCTGTGCTGTTTGCTGCCTTTGGAGATGAAGGGGCTGTGTGTAAGGAGCAGAAAACAGCTTCTAGATGCTAAGAGAGACCCCTGGCCAGCAGCCAGCAAGGAAACAAGGACCTCATTCCTACAGCTGCAAGACACTGGAGTCTGCCAACACCCCGACTGGGTTCACCCCGACTGGGTCCATCCTCCTCAGAACCCCCAAGTAAGAGCCTTAGCCTGCTTGAACTTTGCTTTCAGCTTTGTGAAACCCTGAGCAGAGAACCTGGCAGAGCCTGTGTGGCACCTGACCTAGATAACTTTGGAAGTACTTGGCCCTGCGAAGGTGCTTAGTAAATTTCACGTAACCTCTTCCTTCTTTTGGTTCCTATGAAACTTGAGAATATGCTGTGTCAGAACTGCCCACCCGACATTCCACATACTTTCTGCATCTCTCTGCTGCTCTTGCCATTAGGCTGAGTGTGCATGCCTAATTTTCAGTGATGGGCAGAGAGAGGAAGTGATATGTGCCATTTCTGAGATGAGACTTAAACCAGGGTACCTCTTGCAGCCCTCTCCTCCCTTGCTGGAGACCACACAGCCTTGTTCATCCAGCCCTGAGGGGCTTGTGAAGCCTGGGGCCCTATCAACTCACATGACTCGTGTTTTGGACTTAACATTCATAACTATTCTTAACCTAATGAACACATGCATTTTCACCCTAAGAATACTGCCGTTAACACAAACAAGGTAGGACGATTTCTTCATCTTGTAAATCCCTTCAAATAGCAACTTCTAAACTTAAGTTTTTCTTTATGGGTCATGGTCAATTGACATAGTACAGGCAGGTGGTCAAAGGAAAGTGTTCCCAACCACTGCCAATATAAAATCAACAAGGACAAAGACATCAGTGAAATAGGTCACAGGAGACATACTGGTTTCATAAACTCTAGCTGCACATGCATTCCTATAAGCCTGAACTTCTAAATAGTCGGGCTTGGTCCCAAAAACTGCAGCATTGCTGGCGTTTCACCAGTGTCTGTTACTCTCTCTGACTGCCTGATCTTGGGCATTGGTGTTTACTGTTCCCAAGTCAACACGTGTTCTTTGAGTTCTCTCCCAGAGGTTTCTTTGGCCATTGTCTCTGCTCCCCTCCTGTGTCGCTCTGAGAGCCACACAGGCAGTGGCCTGCTTAGGAGGTCCATTCACTCAGCTGCTTGAAAGTCTTGGGAATGCACCATACACGCTTCCACAGTGCACCAGAATTTGGGTACCTTCTTGTGGCGCCCATCTCTGCCTTTCATCTCAGGCGTGGTGCTCTGAGCTTTGTTGCTCTGGAGCCACAGTGGCCTTTTGCCTGTCCACTTTCTCAGCATGCATGTGTAATTCTCTCTGCCTGGAGTCCTTGGGCCTCAGTCTTCACATGAGTGGTTCTGCCTGCCGCTTCTTGTAGATTGTTTGAATGGTTCTACTTCCGGGAAGACTTCCTCATCATCTCGTCTTCGTGCCCTGCATTTCTCACGCCCTCTGTTTTAGCCTCTACTATGCTCCTCTCCAGCAACTTTGACATACACAATTATTTTGTTTTTGTGGGGTTTTTTCTTCCCTCATTAACATCAAATTTCTTGCAGTTTTAGAATTATGAAGGAGCTAACAATGCACCCTACTTTGAAGCTATAAGCTGACCTGTCGCAGCTTAATGAAGCTGACAGAAGACACAAGACTCCTGGGTCAGAAACAAGAGATTTCACTACTCCAACACGGAAAGCAGCTTGAGCTTGCACTTTGCTAAAACAACCCAGTATTTTATAGTAGAATCCAAGCAAACCAAACAGGCCTTGGTCTTAGAAGGAGACATCCCTATCATACTGGGCAGTAAACAAGTCTGCTCTCTCCTGGGGAGGAAGATACCATCTTTATTTTCTAAGCTATTTTCTGTATAAACATTCTTGAAAAAATAATCCCTCTTCTGGCAAGAGGTACAGAGATCTGAGACAGCAGTGGAGAAGGGTCTCTTGCAGAGGAAGGGACCAGGAATGTACCGCAGAAGACCCTTTGTGGTCTTCGGCACAGACCTCGTTTCACCAAAATCAGTCAGTGCTTTCAGCTGTGAGCTGCAGAAACTAAACCACGTTTCTAAAGAAGAGAACTGTTTTTCAAATTTGTGTTTTGAGGTTAATATATTCGTAGAATTCAAATCAAATTCACACATGAATGGATAGATACACACACACCTATAGTACATAGTGCAGACTGCCCTTTTACTCCTACTTCTGCCTGCCCTCGTCCAGTGCAAACTCCACACTAGTACAAAGAATCACTATCAATTTCTTACGGTTTTTTCTCAAGTTTCTATGTACATACCAGGATGTGTACAATTATATTTTATTTCCCCCATTTCTACACAAAATGTAGCTTACTACGTGCCTCCTTTCCATTTTGCTTTTCTGATTTAATGTATCCTAGAGCACATCTGGTATTGTGTTTCATTTACTTTTAAAGTGAGTGGAGCATTCCACCATGTAAGTGAACCTTGATTTATTGAGCCATTTCTTTGTTAATGAAGAAAGGCGAGGTTTCTAGTCTTGGCTACTGTAGAATGGTATGACAAGTAACAAAAGAGAAATGTGAACATGCAGTAAATTCCCAAAAGTAAAACTACTTGGTTTAAGGATGTTGGAGCTAGACGTACTGGCACACACCTATAATCCTGGCACTTAGGAGGCTGAGGCAGGAGAATTATTGTGAGTTTGAGACCAGCCTGGACTACAAAATGAGCTCAAGGCCAGCCTGAACTGCATAGTGAGACCCTGTCTCAAAAAGACAAAAAATAAATAAATTAATAAAAAAGGATATTAGGATCTTGACACATTTCTCAGTTGCCTCCCTAGAAGCTGTTCCCAAGTTTGAGAGGCCCTGTTTTTCACAGCCCCTGCTAGGCCTATCTAGATTCTGATGCCTTATTAGCAAAGTCTGTCTCAAAGTTTTAGGTCTCATTTAAATAAAAACTTGACTTTGTCTTTAAGATCATGAATAGTAACATAATTAGTGTGTTATCAACCAACCTCGTATTGTTCATGGGAATAACTCATATTTCTACCTTACCTTGAGTAAAAAGCTTATAAAGAATATAATTTTTAAAATGTTCATTTCCCAATGCTTTATAATTGCAAAGTTTAGAATAGGAGAACAAAATATTGCATAAAATAACTTTTAAAAAAACAGACCAAATGTAGAACATACTCGGAACTGGGCAAAACCAAATATTAGTTTCTCTATTTCTTAGATAAGAAAGAAGGAATATTTACCTAGAATCCAGATGACTTAGGTCCTAGTTCTGTCCCTAACTAGTTGGCTCTGTGCCCAGAACATACCACCTACATCCTGAGCATCAGTGTAGGGGAGGGTGTACTGTGAACTCAACCTTCTCTCTAGCATCTTCCAGCTCAGATTCTGAGTGATTCATGCTCACGGCTGAGTCAATGAGAGAAGCAGAACAAGCAAAGAGGCCTCACAGCACTGCTGCCCATCTGTTACCTGCAAAGGTAACACTATGGCTTGCAGTCGCACGGATTATACACTGCAAAAAATCTAGGAGATGAGAGGGAATTGAAATCTCACCCAAGGTCTGGTCTCCAGGCCCCTGACCCTGGCCTGTGCTGCATAGGCCAGCAGAGTTGATGTCTTTCTCTAATTACTCACAGTGGACATGTTTACCTAAAGGTTGCAAGTGACCATGTAACATAGCAGTAGCCATGAAGAAGCAACTATTTTATGCCACTGTTTCCATTGTGACATTTCACTCTGGAGTTTGGCTTGGCTTGACATGCCAGAAGAATGAGATAAGGTACTATTTAACCCTAAAATAGGCATGAGGGGGACAGAGTTGTCCTTGGAAGATTCTTGTGCATTATGGCAGGCAATCTTAATTTTAAAGGCAGTTTTAGTTTAAGAAATTCCAGTGAAGTCAGATGCTGTTAAAGGAGGGAAGGATGAAAGGAGATCACAAAAGGGAGGAACTGGGGAGAGTGAGCAACTACAGGAAGAAATCGTGCTTATCCTGCCCTCTCCATGCAGTTGGGAGTTGGAGGATCTTCCTGACCAGGTTATCAGACATGAGACCAAAGTCTAACTGCAAAGCATCATCCAAACCTGCGTCCTACATCCCACCCAACCTGGAGACGTGTCAATTGCTCCTGCTCAACATTCTTCAAACCTGTCCGCTTCTCCCCATCAACACGGCCTTACCCAAGTTCAGGCCACCATTACCTTCTGGATCGTGGCACAGCCACCAGGAGGTCTCTGCCTCCCAACCAGTGTGCACACCTCAGCCTTGGAAGTCTTTCCAAAGCACAGTTCTGATCATGCCCTTCTGTCCTTCACAGATTTCAGCCACTTCACATTTCTCTTAGGACAAAGGTCTCTCTAAAAGTGGCTCATGTGGCCCTTCCTTATTTGGTGCCTTTTACCTCTCTTGTCTCATGTTGACCCTGTCTGTCCTTTGCTCTATTTGTTTCTGCAACAGGAGTGGGGCTCCCTCATGGAAGAGGTACTTCTTAGCCACTCTTAGGAAATCTACGTGCTTTTAGAGTCCCAAGAAAAATCAGTTGAGAAATCAGGAAATCGTCTTATAAGAGTTAAAGCTTAATAATAAACATAAGTTAAGAGAAAAGCTTTCTTTTTGTAGTCAGTCCTCCCTCCCTCAGTTCTTCCCTTTTGTGACCTCCTTTGCTACAAGTTGAAAAGAGGAGCTCAGAGTCAACATTTCTGGGCTGAAGCGAGGGGAGCAGCGGTGATGGCCCTTTAATCTGCCAGCGCCCTGGTAGGTGTGGCCACAGGAAAAGTGTGTGCTAGTGGCACTGTCTTCTAACAGCTGATTAATTCTTATAAACACACAAAATGCCACTTTGACCAGATAGCATACTTAATACAAATGTGCCCAGGACATGCCAAGAAATAAGTTGTGGAGTGCTCTATAGGTTAAAACTATGGCTCTACCTGAAGGCCCAGCCTAGCCCTCCCCTATGCGACTTACGCTCTGCTCTCTGAGCACGTTGCCCTTGATCTTGACCTCTGGTGGAGGGGCTACACTCATGTGCTCTGCTAACGCAGCTCCCCTGACATTTATCGCCTGTGTGGGAAAACTGTCACCTTGGCGGCCCCCAAGTGAACCAAACCTGGTTTTCACGAGCATGTGTGGTCCTCTCCCACACGGACCGTGGGTTTGGTCCTATGACTTGCTTTGGCCATTGGACGTTAAGAGTGATACAAGCATACTGGGGATATGTCCCTTAAGAAATTCTGAGATAAGTTAAATTTTAAAAAGTTTACTTAAGTAAGAAAAATATATATAACCAAAGACTTTTTTAAAAAAAAGCCTGCCCTACACTTGTGCAATAAGAAACAACCTGATTGGCTGTGGTCTCCATTTACCTATATTGACATGTTCTATCAATCAGCAGCCTGTGATTGGCTGAAGCTTGGCTGAAGATTAAGACTCAGCTTGCTGTTAGAAGACTATACTCTTAAGTTAGTTTGTAGTTTGTTGGTATACTAAATTAGGTTGCAGTTAGCTACATATGGAGGCGAGTTTGGGCCAAATTTTATCACCCAAGTATGAAACTAAACTTAGATCAAACTCATTAATTTAACCAAAACCAGCCACTAGATGCTGAAGAACCTACTTGAGACTGTTTGATGAATACTTGATTGCTGGCTTGACTACTATGTGATAGGAAGCCCTTGGGCGGGAGAGGCCAGATTGGACCTTCCTTCCAAGCTCCAACTTAGTGCAGCAAAGAAGAGTGCCCTAGATGGGCCCCATCCACCACAATATCCCACCATGTCCAGCTAGAAGACTGGTGCTGTGTTACTTCTCTGAGCCTTCTCGCTGTTCTTTGGAAGCCCATTTAAGTCCCAGCTGGCAACTTCTCTTAGAAAAGTTTGGAAAACACCTTCACTTCCAAACTTTCAAAAGATTGAAGTGGAGGGAAATGGAGAATGGTAGAAGGAAAAAAACTTGGACTTGACCCACGCTGACATGTTTTAATCAAGTCAATCTCCTCCTTAGCAGCCCAGCATGGGGTGATCCCTGGTTCTTCTCAATTCCGTGAAGACTAATCTTCACCATCTGGCAATGAATCACTCAGCACCCCTGGTATCTTTTCCCTTGTCTTCTTTGCATTTGGTGCTATCATTTAATGTTTTACAGATTTATGTCTGGCTTCTTTATTGTGTTCCCACAGACAGCTCACATGGGATGGTTTTGCTCCCAGCAAGGCTAATGAAAAGTGGCCAGGAAAGACACAAGGAGTCTCTCTTGCCAGTGAGATACAGCAACCAGTGGGACAGAATCCTGAAGGAGCCCAGTGAAACTCTTTCTAAGAATATCCTCAAAGAAAATACTTCAACGCCGAGCAGCATGATTTCTGGACTCCTTCCCAACACATGTCTCAGAAATAGACCCAGCCCCATGTTATTCAGAGAAACATCAGCAAGAACACGCCTCTACCTCTCTCTTCTTCAGTGAGTGCTCTTCTCGAAAAATGATGAAAACCTATTTAACTCTTGAGGAAAGGTCCCACTCCAGGACTTACTCCACTTTACCACTTTGTTACTCAAAGTCTTTCTACTCTGATGTTATCTCCTAAAGCCTAGAAGCTATCAAGGTTCCAGGCTAACCTTGGGCAGCACAGCCCCTTTCCCTTGTCTCTGGAAGTCTCCGTGCTCTGCGCCCATTCCACCAGTGGCAGATGGACTTCTTTCCAAAATGGTGCCCATGAGTTGCAGCCAGGGCATACAGGCCCTGAATAGTCTTCTCCTGAGTGTAGGTGGTACCTGTAAAAAGGAGACGGCCACTCCTTTGCTGAGGTCACATGACGTGGCAAAGGGACAGGATATTCCTATTACATCACATGTGTCTCTTTCAAACAGACTGAAGGGAGGTTGAAGGGAGAAAGCCTGTCCTGTCAGCTTTGGGGAAACAAACGTCTGTGAAGTATGGGAACCTGTGGACTCTTGAGCTTCACAGTGACTTCTGCTGACAGCCAGCGAGAACGTGGAGACTCTGCCCCACTCTGCAAAGAACTAAGTTCTGCAGATACCAGTGAGTATGGAAGAGGACTTCAAGGCCTGGATGAGCTCACAGCCACAGTGAGCACCTGGATTCTAGCCTGGAGGCCCTGGGTATAGAAACTGACACAACCAGCGTGTGGGATTTTAAACTATCATTGCTTTTTGGTAGTGGTAGTTTGTCACCTAACAGTGGAAAATGCACATAAACCTTCTGCCATCATTTGAAGATATCCCCCAAAGTTCACATTCTAGGAACAATCCTGAAATTCTGGTGTTAGGTATTTGTATGTAAAGCCTTGGATGAAGTCATGAGGAGGGACCTCCACGGCACTAGTGACTTCAGAGAAAGAGAGAGAGACCTGAGTGAGCATGTCCATTATTTCACCATGCGAGCCCTCCCTCTACCACGTTATGATGCAGCATGAAGCCTTCACCAAACACCAAGCAGATGCAGGCACCATGCTTTGGGACTTCCCAGCATCCAGAACTGTAAGTCAATAAACTTCAATTCTTTATTAGTTTCCCAGACATGGGTATTTTGCTATAGCAACAACACAGACTAAGGCACTCATTTCCCTCTTTGCCTCCACTCTCAACCTATTGGGAGAGAGAAAGCACCAATTAAAGAAGTCTCCCCCAGCTGAGGGACTGGTAAAAGTGAGTAGCATTTTCTTCCAGATCTATTTTTGCACTGGGAAATGTCTTATTATTCCCCTCTGTGCCTTCATCTCTGCAAACCCCGAACAGACCTGAATGTCATCATTGCCAGGAGCTCTCCAGAAGGGGTCCTCTTGGCCCTCATAATTAGCTTGCCAGTTGCGACTTGCACATTACCACCTTCCCAGAAACACATCTCCCAACCCAGGTCTTTGCAGAAGACCATGGGCACTGAAACTCAAAGACAGAAAACACCATGGGCAGTGGAACTCAAAGTTCCCTGACTCTGAATTTCCTGCTCTTTTCACTGTGTGCTGTGCAATTGCAGTCACTTTTCTGGGATATTAGAAAGAGGCGATCCCCCAAATTACAAACTAGCTTGACCCTGTCTTAGAAGCTGTGGCCTCAGGGCTTGGAGAGGAAAGAGAGCAGTTTACAAGGTATGACATCTGCTCTCTTGTCTGCATCTGACCTCACTCCCTTCCAGGACACCACATGAGGACTAGGACCCTTTCTTTTGCTTTGGAGGGCTGCAGCTGGGCTCAGAACAATTCCTGGCCTCTGCTTTCCTTCCCATGGTCCTTCACACAACACTAGGACCAGAAGAATTGCTATCCTTGGTAGGAGGGACAGGGAGCACTGGGGAGGGAGAGGCCACTTCTCCTCCACAGGGAGACATGATGGCTTTATCTGAGCACAGGTGAGCCTGGACAGGAGGAGGAGGAGGGTACTTCCTAGGGATCCCATCATGTACTGATGATCCCTTTAAAAAACAAATAAGAAAGACAAAAGAGGATGTTGAGGCATGGAAGCAGGGTAAAAAGAGTGTCCCGAGCGGGTAAGAGAGGGAGGTAGGTGACACTAGGTGACAAGATCCAAATACCAGTGAGCGTGACACCTTCATTACAGACCAAAGTCTGCTGCACAAAAAACTGTGCCTTCTTCCTTTCTTCTTTTCTTTCTTTCTTTCTTTCTTTCTTTCTTTCTTTCTTTCTTTCTTTTCTTTTCTTTCTTTCTTTCTTTCTTTCTTTCTTTCTTTCTTTCTTTCTTTCTTTCTTTCTTTCTTTCTTTCTTTCTTTCTTTCTCTTCCTCTTTCTTTCTCTCTTTTTCCTTAGAGATAAGAAGAAAGAAATAATATTCAAACAATCAAAGCTCCAAATCTAGGATCCTTTCTGAGAAATGCTGAAAACAAGCTAACGAAGCTGTAGTTCCCAGAGAGATCAGCCTGTGGCTCTGGCTTGGAGCCCCGCATCCCTAAGGCGGCCTACCTGCCCTGATAACTGTGCTGTTCTTGGGGGCACTGTAGGGTACATTTTTATTTGCTTAGCTGTCTTTTCTTTTCAGGTACTTGTTTCCTGTCTTGCCTCCAAGGCTGGAGCAGGCGCTAGTCCTTTGTTTCCTGTCCTCAACATAGAAGTATTCTTGGGTATCTCAGCGGGATCCATAAGTACAGTACCCACCCGTGTCCTCACTTCTGCCCCCAACACATATCCGAGTTTCTGAACAAACCACCACACGGTCTTTTCTCTTCTACTTTTGCCAAACAGTGAACACGGTTCTCTCCACAGTGTATATTATGAAATGTTCAAGCACTCGGCGAAGTGGGAAGAATCTTGTAAAGGATATCTACTTCCTACATTCTAGAATTAGCATAGTACTATAGTTGCTTTATGACCTGTTTACCCACCTATCCATCTCCCTGCCTAACATCTTTCTGTCATTTTTTATAATGCACTCTGGAGTAAATTACAGTCCCCTGAATACTTCAACATGTGTCTCATGAGTGGGAGTTCAGTATTTGTTGGTGAATTGTTTTCTTCTGCTGTAAAATTTACATATGATGAAATGCACACATTTCCTGTGTATGCTGGCAGAGTCTGAAAATGTATACCAGCTGGTAACCAAAACTATGGGCAACACCAAGAAACTTATCTTCACTCCAAGACATTCCCTTCCTAGTCAACTCCTGTCCCAGCTCCAATTCCAGACGCCTCCCTATTCTCATGTTTTCAGTGATAGATTAGCATTTTCCTCTCCTAGAAGGTCCTATTGATGCAGTGATACTGCTTACACCCTCTCATCTGCAGCTCCTTTGTCTCAGCATGACGCCTGTGGGACTCTTCAGGCTGTCTTTCATTGCTGGACAGATTCCCTCATGTGGATGTACTCTGGGGAACTTATCCACTCTGCTCTTTCCAGCATCCAACTATTGTTTATATGTGTTGTAGAGAAGTTCAAGTTAAAATAACAAAAATGAAATGAACAACAAAAATTAAACAAACAAAAATATCCAACACAAGTGCATACCTGCCTGCGCACGCGCGCGCACACACACACACACACACACACACACACACGCGCACACATGTGTGCACCCAAAACACATGTAACAGATTTTTAAAGTTTAAATTTCATTGTCTTTCTTATATATAGTTACTAACAGTATATATTTAGGAGCACAGTGAAAAGAGTAGAAAATTTTTTGGATAAAGAGACTAGACTTACCAGTAATTAGCCCATTAATTAATTTCTTAAGATAAAATTGGGCACATAGGTGTGGTGGTACATACTTGTAATTCCAGCTACTTGGGAGGCTGGAGTAGACTGCAAGCTTGAAGGTAGCCTGGACAATTTAGTGAGACTATCTCAAAAGTAAAAAGTGCAGGGAGAGGTGTGGCTGAGGGGTAAAGCATTGCCTAATGCGTACGAAGCTCTCAGTTCAACCTCTAGTACCCACCTCACTCCCAAAAGACACACAGTGGTTGAAAACTAGTTGTTTTTATCCCAGGCTGGCATGAAAGTACAGTTCAGATAGATGAAGATAAGGTACTGAACAGCTGAAAAGTCAAGAAGACACAATTTTGGAAGATTTTACTGTAAGGTGATGATAAATGGATTAGCAGATATGTGTAACCTCATTTAAACATTACAGTGTATACATGCATTAAAACACAGTATGGCAAATGATTGAAATATGCCATTTTACATTTTTATGTATCACTTAAAATAAATGTTAAAAATACAGTTCAGAACAATGGGAAAACATAAATTTCTAATGATGAGACTCCAGATGGAATACAGAAGTAGGGTGATAAAAACTAGCTCTTTATTCTCACCAAGAAAAACCATTGCAGATTTCTTACTTGGTAATTCATTGTTGGTGTACAGGAATGCTATTTATTTTGTTGTGTTGGTTTTGTATCCTGGTACATTGCTGCATTTCCTTATTAATTCTAGGAGTCTTTTGGTGGATTTTTTTTTTTTTTGGTCTTCTCTTTAGAGGATTGTGTCATCTGCAAATGATGGTAATTTAACTTGTTCCTTTCCTATAGATGACTTTTTTTCTTTCTCTTGCTTGATTGCTCTGGCTAATGCTTTAAGAACTATATTCAACAGGAGTGATGATACAAGACATCTTTGTCTTGTTTTTGGTTTTAGAAAGTTTTCATCTTTTCCCTGTTTAATATGATATTGGCAGTAGATTGGTCACAAAAGGGTTTTGTCACTTTGAGGTAAGGTCCTTCTATAGTCGTATTCTTTTTTTTTTATCCTGGGTGGTTATATTTTGTCAGAGCCTTTTGCTGTATTGATTGAGATGATCATGACTTTTAGGATGATTTTTATTCTTCTGTTTTAGTGCTGTATTACATCTATTGATTTACACATGTTGAATTACCCTTGCCTCCCTGGGATGAAGCCTACATTGTCATGATGTGTGATCTTTTTGATGACATGCTGCATTTTGTTTGCAGTACCTTGAGGATGTCATCCTATAGTTTTATCTTTTGGTTGAGTCCTTTTCTGGTTTGGGTATCAGGGAAATTCTAGCTTCCAGGAATGAATCTGGCAGTGCTCCTTCTCTTTAAGGTCATGGAAATGATTGAAGCACATTGACGTTAGATCTTCCTTGAAGTTCTGGTAAAATTCTGCAGTGAATCCACTAGGTCCTGGGCGTTTCTTAGTGGTAAGGTTGTCATTGTTGCCTCAATTTCATTATCTATGATCGATCTATTCAGTACTTTTATATTTTCTTGGCTCAGTTTTGATAGTTTTTTTTCGGTGCAGAAAGAAATAAAACACCTTTATTGTGGGCATGGAGAAGACCACAGTGCTAAGGGGTATGGGGAATGTGGAGCTTCTGAGGAGCCTGGTTGGACAAACAATGGTTATATAGGGCCAGGCTGGAGGCGGGGTACAGGGGTCGACCACTGACGTGGCAGGTCAGCATTGGGTGGCAGCATGGAAAAATGAAATAGAATACTACAAAAAGGGGAGTAGGAAGTCATAATTTGATTCAGAGGAAGAACGATTGGGCTTAGCACGTGGCCTCTAGTGGCGAGCGCCATTTTGACTTGGGCCATACTGGTCAGTGCCATGGCATGTAGCCTCCAGTGGGCGGCACCACAGAGACTCTAAAGGAATTATGATGAGGGGAGAAACCCATCAAGTTTTAGCAATTCTTATGTGTTGAGGAATTTGTTCCATTCACATAGCTTCAAAAAATGAAATACTTTGGAATTAACCTAAATAAGGAAGCGAAAGATCTCTACAGTAAAAAGCATCCTCCTCTAGGGAAAAAGACTGCAGAGGACATTAGAAAACAGAAAAACATTCCCTGTTTCTGAATAGGCAGAACTAATATTGCCAAAGGGGCTATATTACAAAACAATTACATATAAATTTAACACAATTTCAATCAAAATACCAACAGCATTCTTTATAGAACTAAAAAAAAAAAAATTCTAGAACCCCAGAAGAGCCAAACAATTTATAAGCAAGAAGAACAAAGCAGGAAGCATTATGAACTTGCATTTCAAATTTACTACAAAGCTAGAGTAAAAAAATCCAGCATGATACCGGCACAAAAACAGCGGTGTCCGCCGGTGGGATAGAGCTGAAGATGCAAGGACAGCGCCAAACACCTTTGATCAGCTTATTTTCTTACAAAGATGCCAAAAACATATGTTGGAGAAAAAAATAGCATCTTTGATTTAACAAATGGTGCTGGGAAAACTGCCAGCTGTGAAGAAGAATGCATCTAGGTCCATATCTCTCGCTCTGTACTAAAATCAAATCAAAATGGATCAAAGAACTAGGTATAAAAACAGAAACATTAAATCTGCTGGAAGATAAAATAGGCAAAACCCAAGAAGACACAGGCATAAGCAAGGAGTTTCTGAACATAACTCCAATTGCACAAGATACCCCAAATTGCACAAGAATCAACAAAAGGGATTATATCAAATAAAAAAGCTTATGCACAGCCAAGGAAATAACCATTGCAGTAGAGAGACAACCTACAGAATGGGGAGAGAATTGCCAGCTACTCTTTGGACAGAGGATTAATATGTAGAATACATAAAGAACTCAAACAAAATGGGACCACCCCCAAATAAAAGATCCACTGAATGGGCCACTGAAATTAATAGTACCATAAACAACCTTTGTGGAGCTTTGCTTCCTCAAAGTCACAGAACTTGACAAAAGAGAATTGCCAGCTCCTCCTTGGACAGAGGATTAATATCTAGAACTTCTCAGAAGCAGTGCATGTGGCCAATAAATTCATAAAAAAATCTTCAGCATCTTTTGCAGAAGTGAAAATAAAGACAACATGGAAAAGCCATTTTACTCTAGAAAGAATGACTATCATCAAGGACTCAAAAGCAATAAATGCTAATAAGATTGTGGGGAAAAAGAAACCATTCTGCATTGTTAATAAGAGTGTAAGCTAGTACAAACACTGTGGAAATCAACTTGGAGGTTCCTCAAAAAACTAAAATGAAAAATTCTGTCTGACCCAGTTATATCTCCTCGGGATATCTTCCCCAAAGAATTAAAGACATCTGTAAAGAATTACAGTGATAGAACATACCTATGTCTATAGTGGAATAACTCACTAAGTTATGGAAGTGGCCTATATGCCCACTGACAGATGAAGGGATAAAGAAAATGCACAACAGAGTACTACTTCGCCATGAAGAAGGATAAACCTGAGTCATGTGTAGGAGAATGGGTTGATTTTAATACCCTAATCCTAAGTGAAATAAGTCAGACACAAGAGGTTAAAGATCACGTGGTTTCTCTTGTATGAGAAACACAAAATATACATTCAAAGAAGAAAATAAAAGTGAGACAGTAGGAAACAGGGAGGTAGACTTTATGGAGACCATAAAGGATCTGGAGAAGGAAAAGGGGACCCCTTTAAGTATGAGGAAGGTCTAGTTGGCCAAGCAGACAGCCATGACTGACTATTTACTACAGTGACATCAGCTCCTGTATCCGTCAATCCAGGAAAAGCTTTCCCACTTAATGGTACAAGTAGGTGTATGAACTGAAATACCCTGGGGAAAGTCAAGCTCCTTGCTTAAAGTCTCATCTCCATCAGGTTCGTGCATGGGGTAACACTGCCCTGTCACCTTGCTTCACAGACTGTACATCAGCACCTCGCGTGGCTTAAAGCCAACTGAAAGGGTAAGGCAAAGTCCCAGACAGCTCTGTACATATCCATACATGGAAATAGGGCCAGGCTCAGCCAAAATGGGGATAACTGCTCTTCTTTCAGAGAGAGTCACCCGGATGGTCCTCCACGAGTCCTCAGGCATCGACAGAGCAGTCTGCCCTCCTTAGGCATGGGTTCCCTATCCCAGATTCAGCCAGTCTCAGATGGATAACACTTAGGAAAGAAAATGCCTCTGTACTAAACATGTACAGATTCTTTTCTTGTCATTATTCCCTAGCCATACAGTACAGCAGCCTTTACATAGCACTTATGTTGTATTTGATGTCATAAGTAACCCGGAAATGATGCAAGGTGCACAGGAGGATGGATGTAGGTTATATGAAGATACTACATGCGCCATTTTATATAAAGGACTTGTGTGTTTGTGGGCCCCCAATCCCAAGTCCTAGAGCCAGTCTTCTGCAGATACTAAGGGATGACTGTTACACTATTTTGCACTTCTGTGCCAAATTCTCCATTTTGTGCTCATTGTTACCTACTTGCCCATTATTCTATACCTGTAGCAGAAAATGCTCTCCCCAGCCGGTATACTTCCATTACTCAGGTGACAGTTCCTGTTGCAGTTCTGGTTGCTTCTGTCTCAGAAATGGCTGGTCACAGTGATGCATAGCTGGTCACCATGATGCACATTGTAAGAACCAATCAAGTGTGTATTCATCTCACATGCCCATTTTAGGATTGGGTCTTTGAATTGGGGAGGTTGTTTTTTTTTATTCTTTATACGATCTAGATGAAGACCTTTGTCCGAGGGACAGCCAGCTAAAACTTTTTCCCCATTTGTGGGTTTTCTTTTCACTCTGCTGGTGATTTCTTTAGATGTGCAAAAACTTTTCAGTAAGATGAGGTCCCAGTTGTTGATTCTTTGCAGTATTTCCCATGTGGTTTGGTTTTTGTTCATGAACTCTCTGCCTATCCCTACATCTTCAAGATTTTTACCTACTTTCTCCTTCAGTAGATTTGGTGTTTTTGTTTTAATATTGAGATGTGTGATCCATTTTGACTTGAGTTTGGTGCATGGTGGTAGACTTAGGTCTATTTTCAATCTTCGGCAAAAGGAAACTGCTCAAAAGTAAAGAGCACCAGGGATGAGGGAAAAGAGAAAAGAAAGAAGGGGAAACTACATATACGTGTATATACAGGGCAGCTAACATAGCCGTACTGCTGACTTCTATCCCTTTTTTGAAAGGAACAGTTAATGATTGTTTGATCAATCTTGCATGTCTCTATTTGTTTTCCTGGGTAACCACTTCGAAGATATCAATATGTAATACAACAACCATTGTTAATTTCCTGTCACCTGGTCTGTAATTCAGTATTGCTTGTATCATTCTTGTGCTATTTTGTAAATGGATGTCTGTTTGTTAAAATGTTTTTGTTCTTTTATTTTTAAAATAAAAAAAGAACCAATCAAAGACAGCCAAGTACTCTACCTCTGTACGCCCCTTTGAAACCCCATGAAAACCTCCCTCCCTGAGCCTTCAAAGCTTGACATTTTAAGGGACAATTGATTCCCTGTCAGTGCCTATTTGATGTAAGATAAATCTGCCTCCAGGTCCTGGGTGTTGTTTCCGTGTTTCTGCTTGCCACAGCATATCCAAATTGCGCTTTGTGCTTTTGCTGGGTGTGATGGTTTATATCTACTTGTCTCCCCAAGTCCCAGGTGTTCATAGGTGGGGTTTTGGGAGGTGCATGGATCATGGGTGCGCAGTATGAGATCAGTCCACTGATGGGTCTACAGCTGGCTGTGATGTTGAGAGAGGAAGCCTGTTGAGAAGAGGGGGCTGCTGTGGGCATGGCCTGGACAGTATGTGTCTCTCTCATCTGCCTTTATGCCTTGCTGCTTCTGCCTGCCATGTTGTCTTCATTATTTTTCTCTCCTTGCTGAGACAAAATACCTGCCTCCCAAAATTAAGGGAGGAGAGGTTTATTTAGCTCACAGTCTGTGGAGGTCTCAGTCCCTACTTGGCTGGCTCCGAGGCACACGGCAGAGGGCGGCAGTTCATGGCGTAGGAAAATAGCAAAAGCAACCAGAGCACAAGGGGGAAGTGGTGGCAGCTGCAGCCTCTTTCCTTCCCTTGTACCTGAACTACCTGGCCCGGGGCAGGCGTAGCACTCACACTCATAATCCCAGCCTTGGACCATGGATCAATCATAAACTCATCATAAACTCTAGCAGCCTGCCCTATGACTGCATGAGGCTTTGGGAAAAATCCAGACACAAACCATAACACACGTCATGAGCTCTTTCTCCTCTGTGTGCAGCCCTGCCTTGGAAACAGGTGACCATGGACTGAAACCTCCATAGCTGTGAGCTAAATAAATCCTTCCTCCTTAGAGCTGTGGGCACTGGGTCTTGTGTCTTGGTAAGGGGAGAATAACTGAGATACTAGAAGGTACTCTCCTCAGTGCTCCTCCTTCAATTGAAACGACTTTACCCAGCGACACCTGTACATGTTCACAAGTGGGTAAATGAGTGATATCAATTTTTTAGTCCATACAATTACTTACTGTAAAAGAAACAAAGTGCCATGAAATCCAATGGTTCTTATAGAAAAGAAACTTGACACAGACTTGCAAAAACTAATAATTCTGACAATACTTGGCACTGCCCGTAAAGAAGTGTAAACTTGAAGCAAACTTTTATGAACCATCCAAAATAAAAATAAAGATAACCATGTCAAAAGAAAAACTGAATTGGTTTTTGGGTTTGTGTGTGTGTGTGTGTGTGTGAGTGTGTGTGTGGTACCCAAGCTTGAATGTAGGGCTTTCACACTGAGCTACACAAACTCTCAGTCCTTTTTGCTGTTTTAAATTTTGAGATAAGGTCTCAAAGGCTGGGCTCAAACTTTTGATCTTCCTACCTCAGCCTCCTTGAGTGTTGGGATTTTTTTTAGAACATGATAATTTGAAAGTATCACGTCACAAAATGATAAGGAATATGTTGAAAAAAATTGGCAAATAATTTTGTGAGTTCAGTCGGGCATTTAATTACTAAAAAAAGGTTGTTTTCTGGAATATTTGATATTTACACTTTTGATGCCATTTGAAGTTGCTTCTTTCATCATTCTAATAAACCTCTGCTTTCATACTGAATTTCTTGTTTAATGTATGCCCTGAAAAGTGTCCCCAAATGGTGTGAGTTTGAGGCTGGGTCCAGATGGGCCCTGGACACCCAGCTCCTGTGCCTCTGGAGGGACGGTAGGAGGACGGAGTCATTTGAGAGGGTGGGGAGGGTTGGGAAGGTAGGGAGGGCACCTCAGAGCCCGAGGTCAGAGGAAGAAAGACAGGGGTGAAGTGAATGTTGGGATTAGGGAAAGGGAGTGAACCCTCAGGTCTGTCTTCTAATCAGGGGGAGAAGGTGAAAAGTCACTAATAAAATAATTATACAAATCATGAAAAATAAAGCAGTGGAAAAATGTGTATTCATTAACCATTTCACTTAAACTCAACGCAAACGTCCCTCCCCCTGCAGAATATGGGTGCGGGGCCGAGGCCTCCCTGCCCAGCCTGGGCCTGCCACGTGTGCTTCCTCTTTGGCTTTCTGACCCTAGCCACAGCCAGGAATCCCCCCTACCGCACGGCTTTAGCAGCTTACCGGAAGCCCCCTGCGTGCAGCACCGCTTCACAGTGCTCCGTTATTTTTCCCTGTTTTTCTTTTTACGGTTTTCTTGCCAATATATAATTCAGAAAGTAGCAAGACTTTTGTGGCATTTTGGATGTTTCCAGATACTCAACCACATTTTTTATAGGAACTGCTCTTCTCTATAGTCGTCAGTTTATAAATTCTTAACTGGCTGCACAACTGTCATCCCAAGTGCGGCAGACAGTGACACCTCCGACACTCGTGCCACCCAGCTCGGCTGCTAACAGCAGAAGGGGACAGTTTTTCCAGGGAGCTGCTCACCGCTCAGGTGGCCTCTGAGCATGTTTTCCTGTCAAAGGGAGAACATGCTGTACTCTGTGAGTATCAGGCAGAAGGTGGTCAAGATTTACTCCAACGGTAAGTCAAGCGAAGGCATGCAGTGAAAAGAGTGTGCAGAAAGTAGGATTGTTCAACCCTGGTCCGTGTGAAGAGAGAGAGAGGCAGAGAGAGAAAGAGGGTGAGGGAAAGGGAGAGAGAGAGGGAGGGAGAAGGAGGGAGATCTTTTTTTACAAACCAAGCTATAAATGAGTTTAGTTACAGAATGATTCCCATAAATCATGCATTCAGTTCCTGGTATGGTAGGAATGTAGTAGAGACCAGAAGAACCACCCTCCCCAAATCCTGGTTAATGTAGCCCTAATGGTCCACAGCAGGTGCAAGTGTATTTCCCTGGAGGCCGCCTGTCCCTGGACCTGCTAACCCTGACCCCTGGATTTTTCTCCTGACTAGGCTCTCTTTGGAAGGGAGCCCATGACAGCGCATGGCAGTTTCTGGAGTGACCCTAGTGTAGCATGCTTGACTGGCACCTTTCCTGGTTGATGCTAGGCACCAAAGTGGTCCCGAACTTCTTGGATTTTGGTTTGAACATCTGTGCCTTCAAAAGTACCACTGGACCATGTCTCCATCCCACCTGCAAAGGAGAATGAGGCAGGAGATTTGAGCTTGAACATGGCGCCACTGTATGCCGTGAGCTGCTCTTTTTCTCCACGCCTTCCCAACCTGGAGGCACAGCGGAAGCCCAGCACACTCCAGCTGCACCTGGGCCCCAGGCGCTGCGATTCCCCCACATATAAAGAAAGGCCTCCCCAGGATTCTCCGCCTGAGGGGCTTGGCTCATATTCGAGGGCAGGCTGCTCTGCAGAGAGCTATGTTTTCTCCCTCGCCTCTCATAGTCAACATACCACAATCCTTTTAGTTTTTACCTTCTCCCGTGATTTTGCCACCGTGTCTCCGCCACACTATCACCACTTGATTCTATGCTTCCTCCTCAGGACCATTGCTAAAAAACCTTAGCTAATGCTTTTGCCTTGAAACTATTCTCACTCATGCTTTTTCCTTATGGAAACACTGAATGTGTTAGTCACATTTTGTCATTGTGACCAAATATACCTGAGAAAAATAACCTGAAAGGGAAATGATCTCTCTGGGATTACAGTTTCAGAGATTTCAGTGCACGGTCAGCCGGCTCTGACACAGAAATGTCATGGCGGAAGGGCAAGGCAGTGAGAGCCGCTCACATCATGGCGCCCAGAAAGCGCAGGACCAAACAAGACCCAGAGAAGAAGGGGCAGGACAAGGTATGCCCTTCAAAGGTGGCCTTACCCATCCGGGGCCTGCCTCCTAACAGCTGGTTCAGCTGTTACCAATGTTCATTTATTGATGAGGTTGACGCCATCCAGATCCAGGCACCTCGCTAGGCCCCACCTGTGAAGATTGCTGCATTGAGGATCAGGCCCTCTATACATGAGTCTTTAGGGGACAGTTCATATGTAAACCATGGCACTGGAAGCAATTCTGGCCATGTCACTTTCCTGTCTAAAAGCCTGAACAATGAATCCCTGGTCCTCACACAATAAAGCCCAAACTCCTCCGCCTGGAGCACAAAGCCCTCTGGGATCTGGCCTTGCTCGATTTTCTGTGTGATGTGCTGCCATTTGAAGGATAGGCCACCTGTCTGTCACAAAGGTCTTCTGCTCTCCATGGCTAATATCACTTGAATGTCAAAATTTGTTCCGCCTTCATTTTCTGAGAAGTTTTCCTGCCTTCAGCCCAGGAATGTGCCCTTCTCTGGTTCTCTGCGCTCGCCGAGGAAGTATGTTATAACATTGATCACAATTATCATGATCGTTCATTTATCTTTGTCTCTGAATAAATTATAATTTCCTCAAGGGTGTAGACTGTGCCTCAGACTTCTATATTCAGAGCTCATGATGAAAAATATTCAGATGAGGGCATTTATTTAGAAACCCGTGGAAATGTTAGTTGGGATATCAACCATTTGAGGACACCATCACAATCACCCACATTTTTAATGAGGCAAGTTTATGTCAAAAAGTATAAATTGAAGGATTTGGTAAGTTTATTTCAAGAAAGATAAATTGAAACTTTTGTTTCTGTAAAGGAGATATATACGACTAAAAAACAAATGTTAAAAATGAGATGTATAAAAATCAAGATTCTTCCCCCAGTACCGCCAAAAAAAAAAAAAATCAAGATTCTTAAAAACAAGTTTGCCTTAGCCTGTCTCTCAATCTCAGACGCATGTCAGCTGAAGCAATGTAGTGTGTAATAAAATATCTATCACTTTTCCTGAAAAGATCCAGAAAATTGCCCTAGTGGGATCTTTGTAAGAAATTTCTAGAAGTAATGAGCCTTTTGCCTCATTATCCAATATGGCGGAAGGGAGACCCCCAAGAGAGAACCTGAGAAAGAAATGACCACCAGGGGACACCATTCTCTTGCTTGGGGAACTGTGGTAACTGTCAGGCTTCCAAGGAAGATGATGCTGGAAAGTCCTGGCAGAATTATGATGCATTCCTAGAATAGGGCAGCAAGAGTCCTACTGTTTATTATGCACTCTGCTGAGATGAAAGGCCCTGCTGGCACAGGACAGAATGTTCTAGCACAGGATGTCGGTGTCAGAACACTGGTTATAAAAGGAAGGGAGTGTCTGGTAGGGGGTCAGCTTAGCTCTTAGCTACAACAGGAGATACAAGGCCACCATGGAAGCTGTCTTATTTAGTCTGAGGTTCCACATCTCTGACTTTTTTTGCCAAGAAACAGTCTAAGGATTTTTCCCATGAGCTAACCAGGACGGTCCAAGGTAGGCTGAGGCAAGGCAAGCCAGCCAGGAACAGGGCAGACCTGGTCTGTTGTGCAGGTTCCCCTGCTACAACACCAGCTGTTGCAACCCCGCTCATGCCCAGCAGGGCCTGCTGGGGTCAGGTGGCTCGAGGCTGTTTCACAAGGCCCTTTGTGGACACTTTTTCCTTTCTTATTCTCTCCATGCAGCTGCAGCACAAGCAAAATCAAAGTCATGCTTCTGCTGGGGTTTCCACAGGAAAGCGCCCTCTCTTCCCCACTGTCCTTTTAGTCTGCTACACCCCGTGGCTTTGACATGGTTTATAAACACAGAGCCAACAGCCTGTGCTCATCCCAAGTTCAGTGCTTGTGGAACTTGGGGCCTCCTGCAGCTGTGAGGCTTGGGATAAACATGAGTCCCGCAACTGTGGTTTGCCTTCTAGGTGGACGCAGGGGCCTTTGTGCCAGGAGGGCCTTCTAGGGAGCCAACTTATCCTGGTTTGCCCAGGACTTTCCTGCTTTTAGCATCAACAGGGATGTACCCAAGCAAGCCTTCAGTCCTGGCAAGAGGGTACAATTGTCTGCCCCCAACCCCCACCCTGCTTGAATAGCTGCGCCTGTTCTGAACCAACTCTGTACTTTTGGACATAGTAGCTTAACACAGTTGATGGCATTTCCTTGTATATATTGGCTGCCTGAAATTCCAAAGCCAATACAAATTGTACTTTTCTCTAGAGGGTTGTTAGGTACATTTAATTCAGTGATTGTGAACCTTTTAGAGACAAGTGTTCAAAGTGCAACCCCAAGGCCACTCACTTACTGCACAGCGCCAACACTATAATTAAACCTGAATACTGAGGTTTTAGCTTAGAAAAAACAACTCATACTCATACATTAGCATTTTTTGACTTAAAAGAAGTATACATTTGCTGTACATTCACCACCCTATAAAAGTATGTTCACCTTTCTGCTGGTCAATCCTTCTGTCCTTAGTTATTTTGACACCTTTTCTAGGTTTATCTGCACAGCTTGGTAACCACTTTAAATTCTTTTGGAAAGACTTCCATTTGCTGGGCCCCTTCGCAGACTCCTTTCTGAGCTGCTGTGGACCCTCCTCTGAATGCTTCTGACCCCGGCAAGAATGTACAGTTGTGATAAAACAGACCTGACTTGGCACAAGGGGAGAATCACTTATCTTAAGCATTGGTTGTTATGCACAGAGGTATTTTCAGAAGTGATTTAAAAATGTGTATGCCTGTGCTTAAATTATTCTCCACTTGTGAATCTGCTTAACAACTTTCTCTATCACGGGGTAAAGGTAAGCATCAGTCCAGCTGTCACTTCAAGCCGTCACTGTTGAAGTTTTTGTTCACTCGTTTTTGCTCTTCATGCATAGGAAATTCTAAGCATTGAATCAGCACGTAGGCGGCTGAGGCTGGGCCAAACCAGACCATCCCAGGCTGGGAAGACAGCATGGTCGGGCTGCTTGGGTGAGGGGTGAGGCTTGGCTGTAGTGTGGTTCCGAGGGTGGGAGCCTGCAGTTCACAGGGTCTGTTACAGTTCTTTGCCTTGGGCTGTTTTGATTCTCAGTCTGAGAGGTACTTGTAGGCTAATTAACTTCTTCTGCCACTCAGAGAAAGAATCCGGGCACTAATGGGTAAAGGAATTTAGCAGGATTTGGCCAGGGGATTGAATTCTAGGACTAGTGAATCTTGGGGTGAAAAAAATCACTTAGAAAATATATTCAAAGTCTGTTCACTAAAATAATCCCCCTTTTCATTTATATTTTCAGACACTTGCTGCCTGCCTCAGAACAAATTCTAATGGCAAATTCAACTTCAGGGATGAAAACAGTGCGGCCTGCAGCCACCCTGTGCTGTTATCTGCATCCTCCAAATGGTCTGCGGAAAACCGATGCTCATTTGATTGATTTCCCCTAGTACCCAGGCAGATTATGATTCATTGGCAAGATACTCCCTGTGGGTTTTAGAATATTTTCAAGCAATGGCCATACTGAAGTGGCTTCTGGGTCTGAAGACAAGTTTCTAAATGACATGTAGTAAGCCTTGTTGCTGAGCAAAGACTTCATTTTGAAATCCATAAGCTCTGCGTGCTGGTTTAAGAGAACAGAACCTCAGCCAATTTTACCAAACCTATCCCAGGCTTTGATCTTCATCACAAACTGCAGTGCGAGCTTTTGCCCTGCTCTGGAAGTGGGCCCCATGAAACACCGCAGTTTTTGAAAGAAAGCTTAAGCAAGTCCTCAAGTTCATGACCAGTTTAGGATAAATACGCCAGATGTAATACATCCAACATGAGTTTATTTTACTTTTTGTAGACTGGAGATTGAACCCAGGGCCTCGCCATTGCTAGGCAATGTCCCTGCACTGAGTACCCCCACCCAGCACCTTCAGTATGACTTGTGATTTCCTTTCTTGGAGAAATCTCATGACAGCGCAACACCTTGAAGGCTCCCCAAGCCATTGTTTTTTTTTTTTTTTGCGGTACTGGGGATCGAACTCAGGACCTTGCGCTTGCTAGGCAAGCGCTTATTCCACTGAGCTATATCCCCAGCCCCCTCCCCAAGCCATTGTGAAAAACATTTGAGCCAAACAAGAATCCTTTGGCATTGGGCTGCCTGGTGCATAATAGGTACAAACTCCTGTAACCTGTGCCATGGCCTGGCTGGGTGAAAATGACTCCATCAAAATAGGCTGCATCGTTTTCCAACTGATCCCCATGCAGCTCTAGCAATCTTCCCCATGGAAGTCATAAGTGTCCAAAAGATAGTCTCAACCACGTGGGGAGAGGTCAGGGGACAGAGGCCCATAATGCTAGGCAAGACCTCAGGCACGAGGTGATGGCCAGGAGTGACTTTCCTTGGCTTGAGGCTCTGTAGGTACAGCAATCTTCTAGAAAGAATAAACAGTTGGATTTATTGGGGTAGGCAGTTGCACCACTGCTATACTTTCTTGGGAGACAGAGTGGCAGGAGAAGAAAAGTTAAACTCATTGTCTATGGAAAAGCTCTTTCCCTTTTTCTTGCAGATAGGGAGCAATAATGAGGAGGTGTGCAACAGAGGGAAGAAGAACGCATAAACTTGAAAGGAGCCATCACCTATATTTAAGGTTGAGACAGCATCACAGCAGCTTGGGACACTGAGAGCGCTATGGAAGGCCCACATTAGTGGTGCTGCTTCGCCGCCTCCCCTCACAGCTTAGCGCTCCCAGAGTGCTTTCTGATTCACTGCCCAGCTGTGCAGTTGGGTCAGGGGCCATTCCTGGTGTGGGTGCTGGGCACCAGGCTGTGTGGACTGTGTTGTGTTCTGCAGCAGGGACTTTGTCCTTGCAGGCTTTGTGTGCTGTGCCGGGCGGCAGCGTTTGTTCTGCTTGCATGAAGTGTGACTGTCTCCTGTCCTTATTTCTCTCAGGCACATGGGCCTGGAGCCTCCCTCACTCAGTCATCAGCAGGTGAACATACTGAAAGGTGATGAGTGCGAGAGGCTCAGTTACCACCCACTCGAGAAGGATGAGAACCTAAAGTAACAGGTGTTGAGTGGTAACGTGACTGAAGGACTGAACAAACAAACAAGTAAAATGGTAAAAAAGTAAACAAAATGAGGAGAATTCCAAATGCGAAAAGATTAGTATTTGTGGAGTTTTCCCAATCCCTGAAGTTTCGATGCTTTTAAAACCCCCACAGCCCTCTATTCAGGAGACACAATGGGTGAAGACTCTGCACTACGATGTACATGCTCTGGGCAGATCAGAGCACAGCCTAGGCCCACACAGGGTGCCATGGTCGCACACCTGCGAGCACCCACAGAGGGGTAGGCAGGTCTGGGAGCACAGCAGTGTCCTGTCTCCCAAAACTAACACTGGGTCACCACGGAGGCATATTGGGCCTTAGGGCAGTGAATGTCCTCACTCCAGACTCTGTGTCTCTCCTCCCAGGCACAGATGCCCAGGAAGAAGAGGTTCTGGTCAAGATTAAACCAGAACTGCCAGGTTCTCTCTTTGCCAACTATTGTCTGTACTGTTTAAAACATAAGCCAGATGAGCTATAACACTTTACATACAACCTGATCTAATACACACAGCCCTGATCTAGAATTATATATACAGCCTGATCTAATGTTATACATACAGCCTGCTCTAATGTTACACATACAGCCTGGTCTAACATTATACATACAGCCTGTTCTAATGTTACACATACAGCCTGATCTAACATTATACATACAGCCTGTTCTAATGTTATACATACAGCCTGATCTAACATTATTCATATAGCCTGATCTAACATTATTCATATAGCCTGATCTAACGTTATACATACAGCCTGATCTAACATTACACATACAGCCTGATCTAAGATTATACATACAGCCTGATCTAATGTTATACATACAGTCTGATCTAACATTATATATACAGCCTGATCTAACATTATACTCCATACAGTTGTGTGTCACCCACCGACCAATCAGGTGACAATAGAAAAATTGACAATTCTTTTCTGGTCAATCAAGACTTAATACATATTTTGAAAGATGATGCCAGACACTTGCCAACTCTGTCCCTGAAGAGATGGGTGTGACTCCTACGCTCAGTGGTGTCTGTACTCAGTCATGTATACCCAAATATGATTTCATGATTAAAAATTTATATTGGTTGCCCATCTGTCTTGATTTCTTTTCTGTCATTGCTGAGACAAAATACCCAGTGCCCAAAGTTAAAGAGGGAAAGGTTTATTTAGCTCACAGTTTGTGGAGGTTTCAGTCCATGATGGGCTGGCTCCAAGACAGGGTGGCACATGGCAGAGGGCACTATTTCATGGCAGCAGAAGACAGCAAAAGCAGCAAGAGCACAAGGGGAGGAACTGCAGCTAGCAGCCTCTTTCCCTCCCTTACATTGTATGCAAACTATCTGCCCCAGGGCAGGTGTAACACTCACACCCATAATCCTAGCATTGGACCATGAATCAATCATAAACTCTAGAACCCTGCCCCATGACTGTATGAGGCTTTGGGTGGACTTCTAAACACAAACCATAACACTATCCTACTACTTTGCCATAAAAATGATGACCTTATAAGTGATAAGATCATGAGGGCTTCGTGCTCATGAAAGGGTGATGTCATTATCATGTGAGTCATTGCTCTAGATGTGAGTCCAGCCTCTCTGGTTCTTTCCAGCTCACCTACCCTCCCCCCACTATGGATGATACAGCATGAAGGGTCTCCCCAGCTGTGGGTGCCTCCATCTTGGACCTCTTAGACTCCAGAACTGTTAAGAAATAAATCTTTGTTCTTTATAAATCACCTGGCCTCAGGTATTTGTTTATAGCTACAGAAAATAGATGAAGAAGCCAGGCATGGTGGCACATGCCTGTAATCCCAGTACTCATGGAGGCTGAGGCAGGAGGATTGCAAGATCCAGCCTAGTTGGGCATCTTAGTGATTTAGCAAGACCTTGACTCAAAATCAGAAAGGCAAAGGTTCAATTCTCCATACAGAGACAGGGGAAGCGGGGGAGGGAAAAGGGGAGAGAGGAGGAAGAAGAGTAAAGATGAAAGAAAGAGAGGAGGAGGGAAGGAGGGAAGGAAGGAGAAGTAGGGAAAAAAGGACAAAGACGACCCCACAGGGGAAGCAGCGTGACAGAACAGCACTGCTGCTCCTCACCAGCCCTCTCACATCAACACTCCATTCTTGCTTCTTTTCAAGGTCCCTCTCCCCTGCTTTCTGTTTCAGAACACCTGAGGAAGAGGCCACGGGGACTCTGCTGGGCCCAGAGCTTGTTGAGCCTGCTGCCCTCCTCTTTTCCCTGTTTCCTGTACAGCTGTGCCAAGACTGGAAATGAGCAGATATGTGGGTTTGAACCAGGATGTGAATACCAGGGCATGTTTAGTAAAAGGAAAACTACTTTGCTCGCGTTGGGAGCTTCTCTTCTGAAGACCCAGGGCTTGTGGACTAATGCTGTGGCCTTTGTTCTCCGTAGACTGGGTTGTGCTTATTCTCCCCACAGCATGGCCCCTTTCTTTGTACTTTTAGCACTGAGTCTCACGCTCCCTCACCTTTGCCCAGCCCTGATTCCCATCGCTAACAGGGAAGTCAGTGGTGTTGCTTACCTGTTCATGCTGGGGTTACCAGGGCCAGACTCTTGGCCAAAGGCCTCATCTACCTGAGCTACTGGTGTCAAATGGGCCGGCATCTTAGGCCCAGCCTCTCCTTGTAAGCACACTTAAGTGCAAGAGCTGCACCACTGAAAGCAAAGGGGTGGGTGTCAGTCACCCTGGATTCATAAAAACCAGTCATTCATCAATGTTTATAAAGCACTGACAATGTGCAATGCCTTCACTAGGTACCATGGAAGGAATAAGAGATAGACAAGACCTTAGCTGCCCGTCTTGACATGCATGCTGCCTTATGGATGAGAATCTATCTAGGTTTGGGACTGCAGTACATTTCCCTCATTTACGGGAGGAGTTCTAAGGTCCCAGATTCTGCATTCTCCATTTAGTGCCAGGGTGCTGTTGGCATGTCCCGAGGCTCAGGACTGCCCACGCTGCCTCTGATCCCTCTGAGCTGCTCCCACTCTCACGAGGGCTACCCAAAACCTACTTTTCTCAGATGATTGGGGCTCCAAATCTCTTACTTTGGCCTTGTGATGTTAGAAGGGGCCCTGGGTGTTTAGGACTCAGGTAAGAACTGTGTGTGCCATGCATGTTCCCAATGTGCCCATCAGCAAAATTTCCTAATCCCGAGTCTCAGTGATGTACAGTGAGCATGTCCCCATCTTCCTTATTTTCTTGTTGCTGAGACACAATGCCAACACCCACAACCCTAAGAAGGAAGAACGGTTTCATTTAGCTAACAGTTTATAGAGGTTTCAATCCACAGTTAGCTGCTTCCAAGGCAGGAAGGCATGGCAGAGGAAAAATAATTCATGGTGTGGTGGCAGGAAAGAGAGAGAGAGAGAGATCAAGGAAGGAGGAAGGAGACAAACCCTTCCAGTCCGCATCCCCAGTGGCCACTGCCTCCAACCAGGCTTTGCCTTAACATCGCATTCAGCTATAAACTCATCCGTGAACTACTACACTGGTGAACGTCACACACCCATGATCCAGTCACCTCCCCAAAGCTCTACCGTGAGCACAGGAGGCTCTGGGGACATCTAGCTATAAACCATAGCACCTCCCAAAGCCCATACATTGAAATCTATCCCCTCCTGCAATGGTATTTGGAGGCTTCACACAGACGATTAGTTCAAGACAGTGGAGTCCTCGTGAATGGGGTAGGTGCCCCTATTACAAGTGCACCAGAGGACCAACTTGTCCCTCCTTCCATGCGAGGAGACAGCAAGAAGGTGTCATCTGTGAGCCAGAAAGAGGACCCTTACCAGAGCCCAGCCATTCTGACACCCCGAACTCAGACTTCCAGCTTCTAGTACTGTGAGAAATCCCCGTTGTTTCTAAGCTGACCAGTCTATGGTATTTGGCTATGGCATCTTAAGCAGACCAAACCACTTGATTCCCCAATTTGTTAAACAAAATCTAGCCATCAGCTTACTGGGATTGTTGAGCCAGAAGGACCAAGAGCAACATGTCTGGCACATCCAGGTACCCCAGGAAAAACCGTCTCCTTCCCTCGTCTCCAGTCTCCAAACGGGAGACTGAAGCAGCTCCCCCTCCTCACGCAGAGGTGTGTGATATGAGAAGAATGCCTTATCTGGCGATGCCTGTAATGAGCAGCCATCATTTTAAAATTTTGGGTTCCAACCTCATTTTGCTGTGGCAGGGTGATTTATGCCGTATCATATTTCCTCCTGCAGCCAGAGCAGCTTTTATTATGTCATCAATTATACATGGGCCAGTGGCTGTGTGCTGGAGCCCTGGCAGCTGAGCAAGATCTGCAGGAAGAGGCCCAGGGTCCTGAGACTGCTGCGCACAGGCCCCAGGACACATGCCGATAGCTTGGCTGGACCTGTCAGTGTCAGAGACTCCCCAACCCATGTTCAAAGCTGCCAACAAAGCCAGGTGTGTGGAGCTTGGTTTACCCAGAGGAAAAAAGGCATCTGGCTTCTAAGTTTTGGCACAGCAAGGAAACAGGCTAATGGCTGGACAGTCAACAGCAGGCTTCTCAGCAGGCCACACCTGGGAGCAAGGCTGGAGGTGAGGAGCAGAAACCCCTTCTGGCTCCAACAGGACTGATCACACAGAACTATGTTGGCCCCAAAGTGAAGCTGACCCTTCTGCGAATTGTCAGTAAACCAGAACATTCCTTCAGTTCTGGAGAAGAACATACCTGTCACTCCCTGGAATCCACGGCTCCAATGGAGTGCACACGTGCCCACACTTGACCTAAAGGATTTGGTTTTATGCATCAATCCACTTTGCACATTGGTGGGGCTGGGCGTAAGGATGCTGGGGACAGGGACAGCCAGGTCAATTTGCTCTTGTCAGAGACCAAAGACCTTTGAATGCATTCACTTATCTTGTTAGACATGGAGGTGATCTTTCAGGGAATATTCTGGAACACATGTGTGCCTTGTGAGGGTACTAAAATATTCCAGGATGTATCTGGTTTAACATATGCTGGAGGTATTGGCAGACTTGCCAGTCCTCAGCAGGCACCCTGGGATTGAAATTCCTAGGTGTGCATTTAATGAGTTGTGCCTTCCTTCCGTGCTAAGCACAAATTAGTTGAAGAAACAAGGCATATGCGAAAAATCAAATTATAGTGTGGACCCAGCAATGCCCCAGATGCCACAGGCAATGTACAACAGACTAACAGACTCTGGCAGGATACAGGAAATGGGTCCCTTGGGAGTTTAGAGGAGAGGAGGGCCTTGGTGAGGTCAGGGTCAATGGTGCTTCTGGGGTTCAAGTGCGGTTCATGGAGCCAGGCTGAGGCTCCTGGCTCAGCCCAGAAAGCCAGGTCTATGGAACGTCAGATCAGCTTCCCATAAAAACTTTGAAGAAAGCAGTTACTGGGAGTGGTTCCAGCCAGAATTTCAATGACATCTCCCCAAGGCAGAGGAGAAGGCCTAGTGGCCTGGGAAGGTACTGATTTCCTTGCAAGGAGTCACCTACCCGGCTTCATGGCCTTATGTCTTCCCTGAGGTATGGCCTGGAAGACCACACCTTGGTCTCCATTGAGGAGAGGCAAAAATCAGGCTGAGATGATCATCAATCAGGCTTGGAGTGCAGACCAACAGACAAAGCCTGCAGCCTAGGGCAGATGTAAGGGCTGCTCCTCGGTGCTAGTACAAGGTCCAGGGTTTATGAATGGACTGTTTCCAAGCCCCTGGTGGTGGGCCACCATCAGCCACTGCTGTCTGCAGGGTCCCAGCCATCAGCACAGAAGCCAGCCCTGGTGTTGCCAGTGAACCTGGGCAGGTGAAGACACACTGGATGCTGGTAATGCTCTAGGGAGGGTCGGTGGGGTGGTCCAAGCAGTGTGCCATGACAGGGAGAAATACGCTCCCCAGAGACACTTCCTTAAAAGGCTCTTCTTATTCTGGGTATAAAATAGCCATTAATGGTAGATCTAGAGAATTGAAATGCTCTCTTTCTCCTCTGTAAGCAAAATCTATTTTTATGTTTATATATTAATCCATTATGCTCACATACATATTTCTTTTTTCAATGTGCATGAACCTTTGTGTCTTTTTGAGTAGTATAGTACATTTTATTGGCATGTGTAAGCACTGCAATAAATTAGACATTCAAAAAGTATGTATCTCTAAAAATAATTACTTGAGTTTTGGCTAACAGAGGCATATCCCCCAAGGGAAACATCAATTTTTGTGCTGGAGAAAAGGCAAACACTTCTACGAAAACAGAGCTCATTGCACACAGTGGTATATGGAGGAGGATACACGAGAGACAGTGCGAGTACTTTTCCCATGCAGCTGAACTGCAAAACAAGACAAATATTTTGAACAGCTCATATGTCAAGAAGACATGTGCAGGCTCTACTTATTAAAATAATAGTGGTATCCTGGCGCAGTGAGGTTGCTTTTATCTTCAAAGCAATTTATGGCTGTTCATGAATTGACTTGGGACAAAAGATCAGAAACTGGCGGGAGGTCCTGGGCCTGTAATTTGGGGAAGAATGAATGGGACAGAGATCAAAGGGGCACCCTCGGATCCCATGCTTTGCTAGTGGGGAGCTTAAAAGCTGGAAAGGAAGCTGTAACTCTGCCCTGGGCTGTGCTGCCTGGACAGTGGAAGCTGACATTCCAGTGGCAGAGGGAAAAGCTGAATCTCAATCTGGTTCCCCTGAGCTTTCCAGCTATGGTCATAGCACCTGAGTGGCCCAGGAGTTATTTGCTGCACTAGGGTCCCAAGAGCCACCTCACACTCAGGTGAGCAAAGAAATTTCAGATCCCCGTGTGGCTTCTTTGTTGTTCCAGTCTCCATGGACCAAGATGGCTCCATAGTCTGACTCTGATACAGTCACAGTGACACTCGCCACCAAGTGCTCACCATGGGCAAGGCACTGTGCTGCTCTCCGTGGATGGTGCCTTTAACTCACAAAATTGTTCAGGTAGACACTGATTTCCCACATTTTGCAGGCGGAGAGTGTAGAATATAGTGGGATTAAGTCATTTTCACAGAGTCAGTAGCATCGGGGAGGGGAGCTGGGATTCATATTTAGGTCACCTGCGTGTGGACATCACACCCTCAGCCCTTGACCCCACTGGTGCCATCCACTAGAGAAGGGAAACTGAAGATTGTTGGCTTCCTCAGTCCTTGTACAGAAGGTTCTGGCTACAGGCTTGTATCCAATTGCCACACCACCTGGTGAGTATTTGAAGATGTTGTCCAAAAGGGCAAACAAATCTAATGACTTTCTGGCAAACTATACACGTAAGATCACAGGGGGCTGACGAGCAGACTCTTAATCTCAACATGATAGGCCAGGAAATGACAAGAAGAAAGCTCTTCCCCAGACTGTGATAACGTTTTCCTAGGCACTGCCAGTTGTGACCCAGATGTTGGCTTCCCCACCCTGAGCAGACCACAGCTCCACTGCCCTGCACACCACCCTCTTCCTTTGGCACACAGCTCCCACCCTCTCTGCACCTTCCTCCAGACTGAATGACACTCAAAGTCTTGGTCACCGTCTCTTTCTTGTGCCCCTTTCTTTCTATTACCCAGCCCAAGCCTCCTGCCAATACTTTGAGTGAGGGCCTGTTCCATCAGACATGTCCACCCCAGGGCTCACTAAGTACCCACAGAGTACCCGCTATAAGCTTCCTTACCAGGTGCCTAGGACATAGCTTACATATGACATGCCTGGGCCCTGCCCGCATGGAGCTCATGGGCTAAGCAGGAGCCAGACTCTGCAGACACAGGAGGAACACTCATCTATGGAAATGAAAACTCAAGGAGTACAGAGAAGAACAACAGGGCTCCTGACCTCATCTGGAGGGTCAGAAAGGCCACCTTGGGGAAGTAACCACCGAGACAAACACAGAGGTCTTAACCAAGAGCAAAGAGGGATTGGAAACTCCAGGGAGAAGGAACTGCTGGGGGAGGCTGAGGTGAGTGAGGAAACTTGGAAGAAGCCACCATGACTCGAGCCCAGCGAGCGAGGGCCAGTGGCAGGGGGAGAAGGTGGGCTAGGCCAAGCCTTCTGTGGTTCTCAGGGTCAGAGGTCACATGAGTTTTAGTCCTAAGAGTGGTGGGAAGTTGCTGCAGGCCTTTAGTAGAGGGGTGATATGATTTCATGCACATTTTTAAAAGACCTCTCGATTTTGGGGGTAGGAAACTGGATGAGGTAGGCAGGGTGAGAAGGATGCCCAGTCAGGGCTCCTCCGTGATAACCGTTCAAGTCAGACAGAGATGATGGACCTGCAGTAAGTGTGAGATGGGAGATGGCTGCACATATGGCAGTTTCTGCAGGCCCAAGAGAGAGTCTCCGCATACATGCAGTCAGTGCTGTAATAACAAGTGCTAAATGACTGCCACCACTGTTATCAGTGGTCCCTCTATTTGGACTGGGAATGCAGCGATAAAGCAGCATAATGCCATTCAGCAAGGAGAAGCAGCATTCCACACCAGACTTGGCAAGCCACAGCTTGCCTTGTGAATCAAAGCTGACCCAGTGCCTGCTTTTGCAAATAAAGTTTTATTGGGACACAGCCGTGCTCCTGTTTCCATTTAGTCTATGGCTGCTTTTGGTGGTGAGCTGAGTGGTAATTGTAAGAGAGAATACACAATCTTCAATGCCTACAATACTTATTTTTGGCTCTTTGCAGAAAGGTCTGCTGGTCACTGTTCTAGAGCAATACGTTTCCTGTTGATGACAGCTGAAGTTCCCACTGGTTTTCCCAGTCCTGAGACCAGTGCTCCTACCCCACTGACTGTGAGGTAAAGGCCCCTCTTCCTACCTGAAAAGAGGCTGGGGCTACATGTATACAACTAACTATAATTCTGTGCATTCTTGTCTTACAGAATGAATCAGGATGTAGCAGAAACATCCTGGTATTAGTATTCTATTTTAGGTTGAGACTCTGGGTCATTATGCTCTGATAGTCTTGAGCAGACCCCACACAAATCTGAGCTGCTGGCAGACAGTTAAAGAGAGTATTGACCCAAGTATGGGCTCCAAAGTCTGACCATCTAGCAAAGAAGCAACCCCACATCTGTGATTCTTTGCAAGTCGCCATATCCTTGTTCCTAGTCACAAGCAGGGCAAATTGTGCAAGCTGGAAAGGATTTTTCCAAAAGAAAGGGAAGCATTAGCTGTGACCGGCAATATGAAAATGCTCATGTCCTACAAGACATGGGCAATGGACACTTTGAGCTACAGTACCCCCAGCATCATGTGGCAATAGAAGAAACAGAGAGATCACTTGTCTGGAGCACGGGACCTAGAGGGGCCTGGCCTTCCAGGCACTGGACATGTCCTCAGGGCCACAATGAGGTTCCTCCAAACTCTCAGCATCTTAGTTTGTAAAATGAGGATAATGACAAGACTTGCCTCGCAAGGTTGTTGATCCATCCAACAAGTGCTTACAGAGCACTGTTTCGGAGAATGCAGTTGAACAAGTCAGGCAGTGTCCCCTCTTGTGGGGAGGGAGCGAGAGGTGACACAGAGCGCTCTGTGAATGCGAATGGGGTGTTCCAGAGTAGCTCACGCACCCCACCAATAGTCACCCTCAGGGCTTCTTTAGTAGCCCAGGAGTCAGGGGTGCAGCCATCTGGGAATTGAACACAAACCTACAGCCTGGTGAGGATGAGAGAGAGAGGTACCGGTCCCGAGTGAACAACTTCAAGTTCCCTAAAAAGCACTCACTGAAATAAACAACATTTTAATGCAGCATCATAAAAATATGTAAAAATCCGTAATGAACATGATATCAAAGATTTAAGTACAAACAGGCTCCATATGACTGAATTTTTCAACATCTGTGGCACGTAAACCAGAGAGCTCTCTGCTGCTGGCCGGGCTGGACCAAGCAGAAGCAAGTAAATGACAGAAGGGACACAGCATCAAGGTCTGATTCCCAGGCCTGGAGGTCTCCGGTGAGCAGGCAGGTGCGGGCTGCACAGGCAGCGCTGGGCAGCAGAGGGTCAGAATGCCCGCAGGGCCTCTTGCCTGGTGGGGCTGTAGCCCCACTGGGCTCTCTCACCTCCAATACTCACACACACTCACATACACACACATGCACGCACACACAGTTACACTAAGTATTTGTTTCTACCAGGAGAGTGAAACACTCTTTCAGGCACTTAACCAAAGCTAAAATGATTTGTGTCATATGTAAGACTGAAGCAATAAATTACTACGTAAGAGCCAATGTATGCATAGGATGCCAGTGAGTCTGTGTACCAGTGTGTTTGTCAGTGTAAGCCAGTGTATATGTATGCTTGAGTGTGTCTTTGTGTAGTGGAATTGTGTGTTTGTGTGTCAATGAGTATCAGTGTGTGTGTCAGTGTATGTTGGTGAGTGTGGTGGAAGGGTACATGGGTATATCATTGTGTCAGTGAGTGTGTCTGTGCACGTGTGAGTGTGTCAGTGTACCAGTGAGCATGCCTGTGTGTATTTCATTGTGTCAATGTGTTAGTGTGTGTGTTTCCACATATGTTAGTGTGTGTCCTTGTGTTAGCATGTATCACTGTTTGTGTCATTGTGTATGCTTGTATTTGTATGTCAGTGAGTGTCTGAACACATATGTATATGTGTTTCTGTGTGTGTGTGTGTGTGTGTGTGTGTGTGTGTGAGAGAGAGAGAGAGAGAGAGAGAGAGAGAGAGAGAGAGAGAGAGAGAGAAAGGAAGCCCTCCCAGGCACATGATAGTCCCTGACAAAGGCATCAACTCCAGCAAGTACTTGCGGAGCATCTACTCAGTAGATGTTCAATTCATTGAGTCCCAGGATGTGAGCTGCTGGCCAGTGCAGACTTTCCAGCAGGTTCTGTGGCTTGGAAGGAGTGCAGGGCCATCGGCCTTCCTAGGACTGGGAAGTGCAGCTCTGCATCAGCACTCTGACCATGCAGAGGACTTACTTTCGTAGTCACCATGCTCCTTAGAGACAGAAGCCGTCTCAGACTGACCAAGGTAGAAACTTTGAGGAGGAGGAGAAACACAGGATTCCTGCCTTTTAATGGAGCGTATGCTACTGCCTAAGTATAAGACCATGACCCTGTGTCGAGCGGGTCATTCCTCAGGGGTCTGTTTCATGAACTGCCATCACATCTTTTTCATACAAGCTGTCCAGTAAGTGGCTAGCACTCAGACAGGAAGGAACCCTCAACTTGGCTCTATCACCTGATAGTTCTGTGACCTGAGGCCAGGTCCTCTCAGAGTGGCCCTGGTTGGCAACAGTACCTAGGAGCTCATAAGAAATGCAGGCTCCCAGGCCCTCCCATCCCTTCAAGCTTTCATAGCCCTTCCAGGGGCATCTGAAGTTTGCTCAATCTTGAGAACCTTAGTGTTAGGCAAACCCCCTTATGTGTTTGGTCTTATTTCCCTCACTTTCCCCTAGAAGAATAAAACTCGTGTGTCACAGCCTCCTTTGCCAAGCTGCGGGGACACATGAGCTTGTGGAAGCATTTGAAGGATAACAAAAGTAACACATTACCAAGTAGTGCCAATTGATTATCATCAGTCCCAAGCAAAAGACGCAGCTGCCTCTGGCAATGATTTTCTAGAGTGTTCTACTCAGGGACAGTTGCCATCATAGAAAATGACCGGGCAGCGCTGTCTATACAAGCTCACACCTAACGCCCGCATCGTAGTAGAGCTGGTCTGTGTAAGAACGCTTTACACTGTTACAACAACGTTATGAGCAAATGTTTTCCATCATTCTGACTCTCGGGGGGCATAGGTAGGAAGGGGTCACATGTAAGACAGAGAGCAGCAAAGAGTTGGGCTTGCTCGTCTGTGACAACTCACTTTGATGGGAACTAACTGAGGAAGATTTCATTCTTCGGTGGCCAGACCCCCAGTGGCCGAAGCATGGTCCAGGAGGCACCACCCCTAAAAGGTTCTGTCACCTCTCACACCCCACACTGCACATCAAGCTTCCAGCGCCTGCACCTTCTGGGGGCAAACCACATTAAATCACAGCACCATCACTCATGGTGGACACAGTGGGTCAGTGTCCCTGGTGTCTTTAGTGGAAAGGAATTTGCCTTTGCAGATGCACAGGCCCAGGGCAGATGAGTGCCAGGCCCAGACAGGCCAGAGAGGCTGCAACTTTTTCTTCCAAGTTTCTAAGGAGGAAGTGAAAGTAACCCAAGGAGATAAATATTCAAGAGAACATAGGAAAGTTACCCTATCTATCCAGAGGCAAATTAAATATACAGCTGTGAATAGAAAAAGGGAACTTCTTGTGTTCCGGACACTGGCATGGGGGTTGTGTAGGTAGTTCTTAGAAAACCAGCCACACCTTTCTAAAACCGGAGTGCTAAGTCTCCAGACAGCAGGTTGTCAAGAGGGAAGCTTTAGGGTAAGACTCCCCAAACTCATGAAACACGAACGCCTCTGCGCAACACTGAATTCCCATGTGACAATGTTTACTTTTGTTACTGCGGCTATTTTGTAGAACATAAACTACATCACTTGGATTAGTTGTAAAAGTAGTGCTGTGCCATTAAACATCAGCATCCATTTCTAGAGCTCAATCGTCTTCCCCAACTGAAATCTGTGCCTACCAGACACTAACTCTCCACTTCCCCACCCCAACTGTCAGAAAACACCATTCTGCTGTTTGTACAGATTCGACTGCTCTAGGAATCTCACATAAGAGGAACCATTCAGTATTGTTCCTTTCATTACTGTCTGATTTATCATATTTTATTCAGAATAGCAAATGTCACAATTTCCTTTGAAGGCTGAAAAATATGCTATTGTGTGTATATGCCACGCTCTGTTTTTCTTTTGACTATGAATGGTAGTTTTACTTTCAGTCTGTTTACTATCTACTATACCCCAATGATGGAGAGTAAATGTGGCCATCTATAAAAAAACATAGCACAATGCCCAGGGTGCAATATGTGTCCAGTAAATAAATATTGGCATTATTTAATGCTCTCTGAGAAAGAAAATACATGTTAACATGTGGGCCTCCAGCCGCCCAGCCCTACTGCTCAGCAGCTAGGAAAGAAATCATTATTCTAGCTCTTAGCAAGTGAATCCACCAAAAATGTCATTGCTCATTCCCAGCTCAAGAGAGGGACAGAAAACATGATCGAAATGTCACTTCATAGAAAAACAAACATGATCAGGGCAATGTCTTTGGTGATGTTACTTCATAAGGCAAGAAACTCCCTGGGTGACTGTGCTGTGGGACAGTTAGGACAATGCACAGGTGTCTGGGAAGTATTTATATGCGCGCACACCCAGCCTCTGTCCACTAATAGCAAGCACATAGACACTGGTATGCGTGTTGGTGACTCCTCTCAAATTACCTGTAGTTTTCAAGCTTTCTACTGCTCTGATAAAATACCCAAAATAAGCAGCTTAGAGGAGGAGGTTCCGGCCCACAGTTTCAGAGGTTTCGGTCCACGTCAGGCTGGCTGTGTTGTTCTAGGCCACAGAGGAGCTCCACGGCAGAAGGAGACGGCCCAGCAGAGCTGCTTACCTCGTGAGTCAGTCCGGGTTCTCTGGAAGGGCAGACTCAGTGGAGACTTCACGTGTACTTATGCAAGGCTTACAGATCAGAGGTGGGAGAGTCCACAGTGGCTGTCTGCATACTGGAGAGCTGATTGGTCCAGTAGCCATTCAGCCCAAGAAGATGGATCAAGAGGGATCAAGGAGGCAGCATCAGTCCAAGGTAGAAGGCCCGGATGCTCGATGCTGAGTTACCAGAGTGAGTCAGCCTTGGAAGGCTAAAGGAAGGAGACCATGTCCAACGGAAATGGGGAGGAGTGGAGCTCTTTCAAAACAAGACACGCCCTTCTTCTTATCTCTTGTGCCTTGCTCAGGCTACAAGCCTGTCCTTTAGTGGCTACCACACCTGGGATGGGCCTTCCCCTCTCAGTTTCCTGGCCTTGATTCCATCATCCACAGACACAACCAGAACTGTGCTTTTCTGATGTCCATTCACATTCACATTGACACATCATGATTTTCACACTTCAAGGTGGCAGGAAAGAGTGAGGTGGGGAAGGAGCAGAGCCTGTGCTAGTGCCCTTCTTCCTGCGTTTGCCCTGGGCTCCCAACCTGCTGGATGACGCCACCCATACTCAGGGAGGGTCCTCCCCTCGGCTTGCTGTCCGGTGCCAGCCTTCCCGGGAGACACCCTAGTAGACACGTGTGGAAGTGCATTTTACTCCTTTCCTAGGTGTTTTCCGGTCCACTCAAATTGACAACCAAGATTAACCATCACAGTAGAGGGTTGTTTAGGCAATAAGCACTGCCTTTCTAAGTGGCATAAATATATCTTCACTACGTAAACGTTGGAAGTGCTATTTGGAAGAGGACAGGGCTTTGATTTTTTATTTTCTCCTTTGTTCCAAAGTCCACCTCGTTGGGACCCAAGAAAAAATTTATTTTTGTTCAACTAAAATATAAGTAAAAAGGAAGCAGAAGCTGATCCCTAGCAGCCACAACCAATGTCTGTATCAGTCAATAATCAATAAGCATCTTTATCAATTGGTCTGATAATATGGATCTCTACAGAACTTCTAGATATAGAAAAAGAGAAGCCCCAGGGAGGAGAACTTTTAATAGTAAAAGCTCCCAGGGGTTCTCTGGGGTCCTACACTACTCCCTGCCCACCCGTACCCTTCAAGACCAGCTTCTTTACTCTTTGGCTTTGCTTGCACAGAGTAAGATGCAGGTGTGCAGTTGCTCAGGGTCTGCTTACTAAGCAGATTAAAAGGGGAGAAGAAAAGTTCAACTCCACATATGCAAGCAAAGCAAATGTGTCCCTCGGGGAGAAAGTCCTGGCCAGAGGCATGCAGCCAAGGCTGTGTGCGAGTTGGAATATTTCATAAGTATGAGCTAGGGAGGCAGCAAGAGAACGATTAACATTGTATTAACATCAAATTGGCTGCCTGAGGAGACATACAGTGCACCCCTTCCTGTCACCAAAGGACCCCCAATACATTGTTCTGTGTGCACTGTTATGTTTTATTAATGAACTGGACAAATGCAGACCCCACAGGTATCAACATCTGGGTCATGCAGGTGAAATAACGTAGGTTTATTTCCCATCTGGGAAAATTCAAGCTCATAACTCATAAATGTCTGTTCTCCTCACAGACTGACTTCACACATTTTCTGTGAAGTGTGGTGGGAAGGACACCCCCCCCACAAAGGTGTCTTGTCAAAAACTTTTAACGAGGCCTCCTCATCAGGCAACATCAGATGGGCCCAGAATGTAGAAATTCCACAAGAAAGTTGGCCTAGATTCCTCATGGAAACTCCATGCCATGACATTCAGTGTCACAGGGAGGAAGTGGACTATGGGGAGAAAGAGTTCACCTCTTGGTGTTGTGGCTGGGGTCTGCGAATTGAATTGGAAAGAAAGAGATTAACAAGAGAATAAAAAGAAACAAAGGTTATTTGATATTTACTTTTTATATGGCATGGGATCTTCATAGAAAAAATGAAAAAGAAGCAGTTAAAACTGGCACTGAAATACCATTTTAACAAAGAGGGACACATTCTGAAGACATGACAAAACAAAAGAAAAAGGCATTGGGTGAGGTGGTCAGTTATGGGAAAATGACTGGGATGTGTACAGGGGAAATTAACAGACGGTGAGAGGTATTTTAGTAGGGTTTGTTTACACAGACACATCGAACATCAGCCTCATATATTTGATCACAATGTTCTCTTTCTAGTGGGAGAGGATTACATATTTCTCATGGGAATTTTATGTACTGCTTTAGCTATAAAAGGATCAGCAGAAGTACTTTTCTGTACCCACTGGTTTCTCTATTGCTTTCATTGAAAACACAGTAATCAATATGCAAAAGTAGCATACATTGGTACCATATTCTGAGTGCCTTCAAAACAAACATACAAACAAAAAAGTAAACACATTAACCACCAATGGATCAAAAGGAAAGAAAAAACACAGAGAAAGAGAAACAGAAATAAAGAGGAAAAGGAAAAAAGGAAAGGAAGGAAGGAGAGAAGGAAGGAAGGAAGAAGGAAGGAGGAAGGGAAAAAGAAGGGAGAGAGGAAGAGAGGGAGGGAAGGAAGGAAGGAAGGAAGGAAGGAAGGAAGGAAGGAAGGAAGGAAGGAGGGATGGAAGGAAGGAGGGAGGGAAGGAAGGAAGAAGGGAAACAAAGGAGTGTGTGAAGCTGTGAGTGTGAAGTCAAAGGTGCAAGGCAGACCCCAGAAGTTTGGAGAAGCCAGGAATGTGGATCATGAAAGGAAACCTCAAGGAGTGAGCAATACCAGCCAAAGAGAAAGTCATGGGAGCTGCAATCACCAGAAGTATGCTATAGGGGTGGAGTTGCCAAGCCCTCTGGAGCTCACAGCTTGCCACAACTGCTTCTGATTCTGGACATGGAACTGCAGGATTTAATGTTTGACCTGTTGAATTTTGGAATTGCTTGAATCTCATTCCTCCCCACCCCATTTGTACATTTTGGAATGGAAGAGTCTGTCTTATGCCATCAAATGTTGGAACTTTAACTTTCTATTTGTACATGGGCTTGTAGCTAAGAGTTTGCCTTAAATCTCAGAAGAGACTCTATGCCTTTTGCCTAAAGAGATGTGCATGAGGCTTTGGGGGTCAAAGGGGCAGACTATTCATATTTTTAAAAAGCTAAAACAAGTAGGTCAACCAAATGTAATGTGGGAACTTTGATTAAAAAGTTATAAAGGTTATTAGATGACCAAGGACTCTGAATATGGCTTGCATGTTAGGTAAAGTTTATATTAGATTTCCTGGGTGTGCTCACATTCTGACTCCATGGGGAAATACCCTTTCTGTGAGTTATAAGGTAGAGCATCTGGGAATAAAATGTTGGGGTGTCCGATTTTCAAACGGGTGAGACGGGAGGAAGAGAGAGGTACAGACAGAGAGACAGAGGAGAGAGAGATGAAAACATGGTGCCAGTGCTGGTCAATGTATATCATTCTTTAAAATTTTCTTCAAGACACACATTTTCCCAATGAAAACGTTGCATGGTGAAAAGTATAGTCTTTTCTAAGACATTTTAAATTTCATTTCTCAGGCTGGCACCTTGGCCAGTTTGAAGGTTCCCAGGGATCCTCAGTCCCAAAAAGAGGCAGCTGAGGGGAGAAGACACTGACGATCCCAGTTCAGCACCTCCGGGCAACCCTCCGAGGATGATGCAGGGCTCTGCTCCACGCTGTGAGTGCCACTGCCAGGGCCCTCACTGCAGCTGGGCTGGCGACTCCTGGCCTTGAGGAAAAAGTGCACGCGTCCCCAATACAAACAGGGCCACACATGCGGGGTGCAGCCAGTGGTTCAGCGTGGAAGGAGACTACTGCTGAGAGATGCTGCTCTCCTGCCCCTTCCCTCTTGGCCAAAAATAAAAAATAAAGGCCTATTTTAATTCAGGTGCTTCAAGTACTTCATCTGAACTTAGTCACCTCTGCTGGAGTTTGGGGACTTAATTATCATGGAAGTTAAGGAGTCCTCAAAGCTTTTGTTCAGCCAGGATTCACTCCTGTTCTGCAGCTGGGTCAAAAATAACCCTTTCATCAGTTATCAAGGAGCTGCCTCTTTTTCTCCAATCCGCTGAAGCAGCAGTTAAAGAGGTCCTGTGGGTGAGGCCCTGGCTGATGAATGCCAAACGCCCTAACTTGCCTTGGGGCACCTGAAATGCCTCCCCATCCGGGAGCGCAGACGCTGCTCTGGAAGTGCTGTTCTTTGTGCTGGAGTCTCTTCCTAACTTCTTCCTCAGAGATACTTAGTGATCATTCAAAAGGCTTAGCCAGGCAGCTCAGTGTAGAGCATGTGCTTAGCACGTGGGAGGTTCAGTCTCCAGAACCACTGAAAAAGAGAAAGAAACAAAAGTTTCAACTCTTATCATTTCCCTTATCACAACAGTAAATCATTTTACTACTTGAGAATCCTGCAAGCTGAAATGAGCTTGCTGTCTCTGTCCCTCTCTGTCTGTCTCTGTCTCTCTGTCCCATCTCTCTCCGTCTCTGTCTCTCTGTCTCATCTCTCTCTCTGTCCTCCACCCATCCGGAAGAAATCTGTAACCGCTGTGGAAAACAGAACTGGAAGTTCCATTTGACCCGGATATTCCCCTTCTTGGTATCTTCTTGAAAGAATTAAAAGCATCAAAGCACAGCAATATATGCAGACTCATGTTTATATAACAGCAGAGTTTGTAATAACGAAATCTTGGAAACGGTCCAAATGCCCATCAGCCAATGAATGGATAAAGATGTGCTTTTTTATACAATGGAATACTACTCTGCCATAGAGAAGGATAAGCTTGAGACATTTCTAGGTAAATGGATGCCCCCTGAGACCCTATTCTTAGGTAAAATAAATCAGGCACACGTGTTTAGATACCATATTGTTTCTCTGGTGTGAGAAGCTGAAAGCATAAATAAGGACTACAGTGTATAATAGGCATTGGGAAATAAGAAGAAAATGTTCAGATGAGAAGGGGAACAAGGGAGGGCAGAGGGGAAAGGAAAGAGCATACCAGAAAAAAGAGAATAGAAGGAAAAATGGAGAAAAGCTCATGTAAATAAGGAACGGAGGGTTGAAGGGAGGGGGAGTAGGAAGAAAATAAGCACGGTAGGCCTCGTACCGCTAAGGGTGCCCAGGAGGAACAGGATCGCTGTACACAAGAGGTACCAGCGGAAAAGGAACTGGAGCAGAAGGCAGAGAACTTAGGCTTGGCCTGGGGTGAAGATCCAGAAGGCATGTCCAAAGCCAATGCCTGCCAAGAGCGCCAAAGCACAGGTAAGCCCCGGGCACAGCTCGCCAGGTGCCACTCCGCAGAACCTTTGAAAGCGTCATGAGTGAGAGAAACAGCACAGAAGCCGCAAGGCAAACCTCATGCACGATTTGAAATTTCTTAATATCCACACTTCAGAAGTAAAAAGAAAAGAGCGAACTTAGTTTTAAACTCATGATGACTCATCATTTCCCAGATAATATGATTTAACCTATGACAAACATAAACATCATAATGGGGACATTCTACTTTCACTTCTTCCACCAAGTCTTTGAAATCTGGTGTACACTGGTGCTCAGAGGGCCTCTCCGCTCACACAGGCCACATTCAAGTGCTCTGTGGCCACCGGTGACCTCTGGTTTCCCGCTGTGCAGAGGCGCTGTGCAGCAGAATTAAAGCAACACTGGTCAGTCTTCAGCTCCTAGTTAGTGAAGAGAAAATCTGCCAGCGCATGTAGCCTGGAATAATCAGTGGTTAGATGCGAAGGGCTTTTGGTACTATATGGTCTTTCCTGCTGAGAGACAAAGACCATAGCACTGGCAGGATGGGGTCCTGGGCTTCTCTCAGTCCCACTGAACAGACGATTATCACACATCTGTACTTGGTGTATATTTTCCTACTTAAATTATTTTCCTTTTATACACACATTATTTTGTACCCCCCATACACACCAGCATAAGACAAGCACAGAAACCAAGGTATATGAGATTTTATAACAAATTCAGTAATTTAAAAATATTAAAAACAAAAGAATAAAATAAAAATATTGAAAATTACTGCAACCCCCTGTACTGTAGTACTTCATCCCCAATTATCATGGAAGTAAAGAGCAACAGAAAATAAAAACCTGAACTAAAAAAAGTGCCAAGATAAGAAGGCGGTGTATAGATACCCTTGCTCTTTCGCTCCTTGCCATTTATTCTTTTCCATAAAATCACCTAAAATACATACTTTCTAGGTGTGAGGGCTAAGCTTACCTGTCAACTTGGTTGGCTTGGAGGCTGCCTAGGGCTTAGCAGGATACACCGCTGATGTGCCTGCACAGGTCACAGAGGTGTGACCACAGGGACCATGTGTGTCCCGCATCCGCTTCTCCCTGGTGCTAATCCTTCCTCTGCTTTCCGGCTGTCACGAAGTGAGCACTTTGCTCTTGCACATCCTTCTGCCTTGATGCTTCTGCCTTGCAGATACCTGACCACAGACTAAGACCTCTGAAACCGTGAGCCTAACTGAAGTTCTTCTTAAGTTGTGTGTGTGTGGTAGTTGGTCCCCGTGACGCAAAGCTGACTAGTGCGTTTGGCGAGTGTACCCTCACACTCACTCCCATGTGTCTGCCCTTGTCTTCCCTGGCTTGCCCTGGGCTATCTTCCTGTAGCTCTGCGGGAAAGCCAAATCTCTGTGGCCGTCCACCCCTTCCAGCACGAACTGGGGCCCTGCAGTTCCCTTCGTCAGTGCTCCTTGCCCTCTGGGAGCTGACAGTTGAAAAGGAACAACCGGGCTTCCGGCCAAGAATAACAGTCGGGTTACGCACAGCCTTTGTCTTTCTCCTGCGCTGACTGGAGCCCTCAAAAAATTCAAAGTGGTTGAGAGCCGACCGCTCCCTCTCTCTATCAAATCATAAGAAAAGCAAGCATAAACCAAAACTGGGCTCGCACTGAGACACTTATTAAACAAATGTTCAGTAACTCACAGGCCCAAAATAGTTTAGATAAATAATTTGAAAGCATAATGAAGAACCAGTTTGCTGTTAAGGTGTCCAAGTACACTCTTACACGAAAAGTTTACTCCAGCTAAAAATACATTTCACAGACTAAATTCTGTTAGCCACAGACAACAAAAATCCTCCACAAGCAAAGGTCATATATAACATCATAGGGGTCAAGCCTCAGGACTATTTCTAAGAGTAAGGGCTACCAGGCTCCCTCATAGAAGAGCGAGGAGTGTTTCTAAAGTATTTTCTCCTGTCCACACATCATGACTTGCTTTAACTTCTCTAAGGAGGGGTTATTGTTAACAGTCAGCACACCAATGAATAATCCATTGTCCTCAACTTGAAAGCCCTACTTCTATTTAGTTCCTGTTTCTTTATGCACTAATCAAAAGGATAGAGAGTTGATCAAGAGTGGACAAGAGAAGCTCTGGTAGTGTCTACATTTAGACCAGGCCTTTCTGCTGGGTTGGCTGATCCCATGTAGCTAGATGACCACCTTAACCTAAGGGATGGAAGGAAGGGGAGGGGAGGGAGGCAGGGAAAGGAACGGGAGGGAGGGGAGGGCAGGAGAGGGAAGG
>PVLD010007908.1:0-85222 GCA_004027595.1 Dinomys branickii | reverse complement strand
ACCAACTTTCCTAGTATGTTCACCAGTGTTATAAAGTGTGCCTAGTGCAACAGTAACGACAATTTCATACTGTACTCACCATACAACTTGACCTATTTGGCTCCAGGAAGGGAGGATGAATGGAAAGGTGCTTATTGTTTGGAAGGGCAGTTCCTTTCCATAGAACATCAGGATTCTGGCTCTCTGGCGTCCTTTCTCACCTCTGGAAAGTCTGTAGCCCACTAGGACCTGCATCTGGCTGACTTGGTCTCATCCATTTCAAGACTAAAATCTGATCTGAACTTCTGTGCCTCTGGTTTTTCTTTAACACTATTCTTTTCAATTGTGTTGAATTTCTTACATTCCCATCTTTCCTTGGCTTTGTTATAGCTTTTGAAGGGCATTTTTGTAGCAGTAGTGTTAGCTATTGTGTAAAGCACTGACCAAAATCATGTCCACAAACACGGGTATCTGGACTGACAGTGATGCTTGCAGAGTCTTTTCTCGCATCTCAAATCTTTGTTTACAACTGCACAAGGGACCAGCATTTGGGTCATAACTCAAGATTTTGGTCATGTGTTAAACCTAAAATTGAGGTCATAATGGCAGTTGTTTGTATGTGAGGCTGGTCATAACTCGGGGATTCACAGTAGCACCCAATTCATTATAATTCTCCATTATGAATCATGACTTTGGTATAGTATTTAAAAATCTTTGCCTCTCCTGAAGTGGCGAAGATAGTTTTCCTGTGCATTTTCCAGAATTTCATAATTTTATGCTTTTCACTTAGAGCTTTGATCCACCTCAAGTGGACTTATGCATATGATTTGAGACACCCTGGGGCTGAAAGTGCAGCTCTGTGGTAGACAGCACATTCAGCCAGTGTTCAGGTTCAATCCCTGGCACCACAAAAGAAAAAAATAAAGGATGTAAAATAATTGTGTTTTTTTTTCTAGTTTCTTGGTTTCCTTTTCTTTAATTTTGTGCATGGATATCGGAAAGTTCAAGTATCATTTGCTGAAAGGGATAGTATTTCTCCATTAATTGCCATTGAAACTATCAAAATCAATTGGTCATATTTGTTAGTTCTCCTTCTACATTTTGCCCTTTTTGTACTCATCCATGAGTCGGACTGTCTGTCCACCCATAACACACTGTCTTGTTTTGGTTTGAAATAGTTTATATAAATCTTGGGAGCAATATAAGTCCTCCAGTTTTCTTTTGTCTAAAATAATCTTTCCATTTAACTTCAAATTTCTTTCACATGGAGCTCAGAGTGAATATATTGATATCTAAAATTCCCGTCTACTTCAGTGTGGTGGCATAGGCATCTAATCCCAGTACTTTGGAAGGCCACGGCAGGAGAACTGCAATTTCAGCCCAGGTTTGGCAACTTAGTGATTTAAGGGAACAATGTCCCAAAATGAAACATGAAAAGAAGGGATGTGGAAGTAGTTGTATGGGACATCCCTAGGTTTACTCCTCTCTGTAGCAAAACAAATACATAATTATGTAAGTAAGCCTGTTGTGATTTTGATGGTTCCAGGATAAGCTCAACTTTGTGAGGATGGATTATCCTTTCTAAGGCTGTCTTGGGGACCACTACAAAGTAGCTCTGAGCAGGATTTAATATTAACCAATTGGCTTTGCACGTTTACTTGTTAGTTGTCTGACGCTGAAGTAACTTTCTGACAAGATGAGAACGCAGCTGAGGGTGTCTGGTTCCAACCCCAGTGAGGCACAGGAGACTACAGCTGCAGGCTCCACACTCCTACAATAAATGCCAACCTAAAGATAAGGCAGTTCTCCTGATTGACGTAATTTACGCTTGGAAAAATTCTCCCAAGGTCCTGTGAGATTCCCGCGTTTTCTTGAGTCTCCTCTTTCTTTGAAAACCAAATAAACATGGGCCTCCCAGAGAAGTCTTTGGCCAAACTCAGAGAATAAGCTGTAAGAGTTAGTCCCTCCTGGGGCCCTAAAATCATTTCCATTGTCTCATTTTTTACTTAAGCCTTTGTCATCCACTTGCTTGGAAGATTGCAGGCCTGACCAACCTGTAATAATTTAGGGTTATTTAACCTAGTTTTCGATAAGCCTGTTCAAATGAAATTTGTAAATATGTGGTGAGAACTTTACCATTTCTATTCACAGGTGATACTGATTTGTAGCTTGATATATTGCCTTTGTCCAGTCTTGGCAGTGAAATCCATGCTGATCTCATAAAATGAATTTATGAGTACTTCTATCTTTTCTATGTTTAAAAAACTTTTTAGGACTTCAATTTCTTTATATATAGAGTGCAAAAGAAAAACATGGTTCCTTGTTTTTAAAATAAGAATTAAATGAGATAATGTAAGTGAAGCACTTTCAGACAGCCTGATTTTTAATCAGTACCCAATAAGAGTTAGGCACCTAGGATAATTTGGTATCATTCTAGCTATAGTCTCATAATAAAATTCCTTACATTTTCATATCTTGAATTGCTTTTTTATTTTAAAGAGAATAAAAAATAATAAAAAGCATTAGAAATGATACAGAATTTCAAAAGACAAGATGATGTGAATTCAACCAGGGTTGTTATATTGCATATTGCCTTCAAAGTTGTTTTTAGATTACCAGATATAGGCATGTGAAATTGGTCAAAAATTAAGCATTGACTACTTTTAATAAACCAGTAGAAATTATCAGTACAATTATATTAGTTATCTTGTGTACCTATGTTTTCCTTACCTTCGTTCTTTCTTTTCTCCTTTCCCTCATTCCCCTTGTTGTTTCCTTTTGAGCGGTTTCTTTCCCTTTCACAATATCTATTGTGCCTTTCAGATTTTGTTTACCTTTTCAGATGCTTACACTAGGGAGACAAGATTATGTTTACACATGCTGGTCTGATGTATTTTTGATGTTTTGAAACATCAAAATGTCTCACTAGGTAGTCCAGGTTGGCCTCAATCTCCAGTGATCTTCCTACGTCAGCCTCCTGAATGCTAGGATTACAGGTGTGCTCCACTTTGCCTGGCCACCTATTTTAGTTTCAAAAACAGTTTGTGAGATGGAATGAGTATGATTTATCCCTAAAGTTTTTAAAATCTTTCAACAATGAAACCATAATACTTGGAGGTTGCTGTTGTTAATTATGAATTTAATTTATGTAATAAAAGTGGAATAATTAAATTACTTCTTTCTCAGTATAATTTTTATTTTTTTCGTATTGGAAATCAACTTAGAGAACTTGTGCTTCCCAGGCAGGCACTGTACTTCTGAGCTATATCTTTTGAGTTTGTTTCTTCCAGAGAATTATCCATTTTATCAAAACTGTTAACTTGAGGGCACAAAGTTGTCCATATTAGTCCTGAATAGGCTCTTTAATATTTACAGTATCTGTAGGGTTCCTCAACATTCCTTCTGGTACTCAAAATGATTCTTCTCTCTTTACAGTTTGATAAGAGAAATATACTTGCTAATAATTTGTAGATAGAATTTTCTTCCTTCATTGATATTCCCTGACAAATTTTGTGTTCAGATTTAATGTTTTCTGCTATTATCATTAACTTTTCTTTAGTTTTGCATTCTATTTGTTTTATATATGCTTTCATTTATGATGCCAGTTTCCCAAGGCAAAAGCTATTACTAATGTGAGATTTTCCTAAGGAAACACTATGTATTAGAAAATGTCCCACCAAACACTAGGAGTAAGCCATTCCCATGGCTGCCAGTGGTAGCCATCGTTTCCATCCATAAACGTTTTTGGGAAAGTTAGCTCATTAGTGCTGCATGTATAGTTTGCAGATATCATTCTTTCAGTCTTTGGTGACATTCGCAACTCTTAAAATGGTGAGATTTTAGTTCTTTCAGGGCCTCCAGTTGATTACAGCATAAGTCAGGATGCAAGAACAATCATTACGAAGAAGATGGTCTACAAATGATTAATTTCTAGGTTGTCACTGGGGTGTGACACACTCACTACACACCTCTCATCATCTAAGTTCTTGCAACATACACCCTCATGCTGCTGCTCTACTTCTGCTCCCTACACATGGAAAAGCACAGCCCCTTTTCTCCATTAATGGGAGAAACTCTTAAGGAAGAAATTATTCCTCAGTACTCAGCCCATACCCAGTCTTTCGCTGCTGTGTTGAGGGAGACAGGTTCTATTCTTACTTTTCCTTCTTTTTCACTCATGATTATTAGGAAGCTTCTTGAAAAATGCATGATAGCAGCACTTGGCTTGTTTCTGTTAAATGACAAAATATTGTAATGATGTAATAGCCCTTGGAAGAATCCAGTTAGTGATATGGTGAAGTCTTACTACATTCATATAAATAAACCAAACATGAAGCTTCACCACACAGGTGTAGAGAAATTTCTTTCAAAACAGGGGAGCATCTTTGACAGGAAGATTCAAGAAGGAGCTTAGGGAAATCTGCACACAGTGTTTTTGGACCTGGGTAGAGAAGGGGCCCTCTATTTGGTAAATATCCCTCACAGGGACTGGCAGGCCTCTGCCCACCTTTGTACTGTCTAAAACTCTTAGTTTTCACGCCAAGTGTCCTGATCTCTCTTTGCAAATCCTTTCTTAAAACACAGAGGGGCCACAGCTTGGTCTTTGTTACATCAGTACGCCGCCCGATCATCCGGCCATTCATCCTTGGGGTGCGATGTCTTAGAAATCAGAGCATCACCTGCATAGAGCCATGTGGACAGGCTTCTGATGAGGTGGCCAAGATTGTCTGTTTGGAGAAAGCAGAAATTTTCAAAGCACCTGAAAACAGCCTTGCTCACTGACCACTTATACCTTCTCATCTCCCGAATCTCCAGCACTGTGTATGACATGAAAGAGAAGGTGCCTCTTCCATATATTTCAGAAAGAAAATGTACACTGGTATATTCTGATCTCCCTTCCACCATCACCTAGTTTGTAGATTGGTACCTAAAATCTATCCATGCTAACTCAGAGATGTGGAACAGCACACTTCTCCTACAGATTTATCTGTGAACCTTAAATCCTTTCTCCTGTTGGGGACTACTAGAACATAAGTCTGACTCACCTACTCTTCTCAGTGCTCCTTTAGCATACACTACTTTGGTGAGCAGGTGTTTGAAATCACTGGCTTCACTCTCTTATGATTTCTGGGAATAAACATGTCCTAATGGGTATCCTACCCTTGTTTACAACTTATAGGCCTGCTTGCATCAGCAGGGGCAGTACCCAAGCTTCAGATTTAGCAATATAGGAGAGATGAAGGAGGCAGTCATGTTCCAGAAGTATGTAGGATGTTTCCATATAGGGAAACTTCCATGAACCACCATGCTGCTTTCCACTGTGCTGGTACTAACAAGAAATAACTAAGGAAAAGTTCACAGAGTAGGATAAGGTTCAGGGAGATTGTTTAACTTGTTCAATGGAACAAGATTTGTGCAATTGATTTTTTAAAATTATGTGACACTTTTATTTTAAAAATAAAAGAACAAAAACATATTAACAAACAGACACAAAGTAGCACAAGAATAGTACAATCAAAACTGAATTATAGACAAGGTGAGAGGGAATTAACAATGGTTGTTGTATTACATATTGATAACTTTGAAGTGTATACTCAGGAAAACAAATATAGACATGCAAAAATGATCAAACAAAAAATCATTAACTATTCCTTACAATAAAGTGACATAAGTCAGTAGTACAACTATGTTAGATATGCTGCATATACATACATATATATATACATAATTATCCCTTCCTTCCTTTTCTTTATATATATATATATTTTTTTTAAAGTGTAAAAGAAAAAGAACAACATCAACAAAAAAGAGGAAAGCATTAACAAAGAGACACAAAGTAGCACAATAACAGTATAATCAAAATTGAATTATAGACAAAGCAACAGGAAACCAATAGTTGTTGCATTGCATATTTATAACTTCAAAGTGTATGCTCAAGAAAACACATATAGACATACAAGATTGATCAAACAACCAGTCATCAACTATTACTTACCATAAAGTGACATAAGACAATAGTGGAACCATGTTAGCCATACTACACATATGTACATACATACATACATACATAATTATTTGCCTCTTTCTTCCTTTTCTCCTTTCCCTCATGCCATCTGTTCCTGACTTTTGAACAGATTTCCTTCACACCTCTTAGTTTATATTCACACCCTCAGGTTCTTACACCAGTGACACAATACGGTGCTTGCACATGTACCTCTGATTTATTTCACTTATGAGTATGGTATCTAATTGTGACCATCTGCCTACAAAGGCCCCAAATCTGTCCCACTTTACAGCTGAGTAATATTGCATTATATAAAAATGCCACAGTTTTTTAATCCAGTCCTCTGTGGATGGACATTTGGGTTGCTTCCACAATTTAGCTATTACAAATTGCGCTGCTGTCAACATGGGTGCACATATATCATGGTGATTTGATGTTTTCAGATCTTCCAGGAAAATACCCAGAAGGGGAATAGCTGGTTTGAATGGAACCTCTAGACCTAATTTGCGGAGAAATCTCCAAACTGCTCTCCACAGTGGTTTCACCAGGCTGCAATCCCACCAGCAGTGCAGTAGAGTGCCTATTTCTCCACAGCCTCATCAGAATTTTTTATTGGATGATTTCTTAATACTGGCCAATATTACTGGGGTGAGATCAAATCTCAATGTTGTTTTTATTTGCATTTCTCAAATGACCAAAGATGTAGAACATTTTCTCATATATTTATTTGCCATTTGTATTTCTTTATCTGAGAAGTGTGTGTTCATCTCAGATGCCCATTTCTGGATTGGGTCTTTGAATTTGGACAGGTACGTGTTTTTTAATACTTTGTATGTTCTAGATAGAAGACCTTTGTCTGAGGGACAGCCAGCTAGGGGTTCTTCCCAATTTGTGGGTTTTCTTTGACTTTGCTGGTGATTTCTTTAGATGTGCAAATACTTTTCAGTTGGATGAGGTCCCAGTTATTGATTCTTTGAAGTGTTTCCCTTGCAGTTTCATTTTTGTTCATGAACTCTCTGCCTACTCCTATGTCTTCAAGATTTTTACCTACTTTCTCTTCCAATAGGTTTAGAGTTTCTGTTTTAATGTTGAGATCTGCGATCCATTTTGACATGAGTTTGGTGCATGGTGATAGACTTGGGTCTATTTTCAGTTTTCGGCAAGAGGCAAGCCAGTTTTTCCAGCACCATTTATTAAATAAGCCATCTTTTTTCCAGTGATCTTGGTTGACCCCCTTTGTCAAATATTAGGTGGCTGAGTGTGTTTTTCGTTTTGGCTGCATCTTCCAGTCTGTTCCATTGATCCTCAGGTCTGTTTTTTAGCGTGTACCAGGTTGATTTTATTACAGTAGCTTTGTAGTATAATTTCAAGTCAGGGATTGTGATTCCACCTGATTTGTCCTTGTTGCCCAGCATTGCTTTTGCTATTCTGGGTCTCTTCTGGTTCCAGATGAATTTCAGGCATATTTTCTCTAGATCTGTGAGGTATGCTAATGGTAGTTTAATGGGAATTGCATTGAATGTGTTCAACAGTTTTGGTAGTATGGCCATTTTCACAATGTTAGTTCTTCCTAACCATGAGCAGGGGATGTTTTTCCATTTATTGAAATCCTCTTCGATCCCTTTTTTCAGAGTACTATAGTTTTCACTGAATAAATCTTTCACATTCTTTGTTAGATTGATTCCCAAATATTTCAATATCTTGGATGCTATTCTAAAAGGTATGGTTTCCTCAATTTCTCTCTCAGTCTGTTTGTTGTTCGTGTATAGGAATGTTATTGATTTTTGGGTGTTGACTTTGTACCAGCTACACTGCTGAATTTTTCAATTAATTCCAGGAGTTTTCTTGTGGAGTTTTTGGGGTCCTTCATGTAAAGTATCACGTCATCTGCAAGTAGTGATAGTTTAACTTCTTCCTTTCCTTTCATTATTCCTTTTATTTCTCTCTCTTGTCTAATTGCTCTGGCTAATGCTTCCAGAACTATGTTGAATAGGAGTGGTGACAATGGATATCCTTGTCTTTTTACTGACTTTAAAGTGAAAGTTTTCAGTTTATGTCCATTTAGTATGATGTTGGCTGTTGGTTCATCTTACATAGCTTTGATCAGATTGAGGTAGAGGCCATCTATTCCTATTTTTTCCAGGGTTTTTAACATGAACGTGCGTTGGACTTTATCAAAAGATTTCCTGCATCTATTGAGATGATCATGTCGTTTTTGTCTTTGGTTGTATTGATGTGATGTATTACATTAATGGATTTGCAAATATTGAACATTACCTGCATTCCTGGAATATATCCAACCTGGTCAGTGTGTATAATTTTCGTTATTATTCACTGCATTCTATTTGATAGCATTTTGTTGAGCATATTTGCATCTATGTTCATGAGAGCGATTGGCATATAGTACTCTTTCTTGGTTGGGTCCTGCTCTGGTTTTGGTATTAGTATGATACTTGCCTCCAGAAATGTGTTAGGGAGAGTTGCTTCCTTTTGAATTTCATTGAAGAGTTTGAGGAGTGTTGACATTAAATCTTCTCTGAATGTTTTATAGAATTCTGCTGTGTATCCATTGGGGCCTGGTCTTTTTCTTTGTTAGTAAGTTTTAATGACATTTTCAATCTCATTAATTGATAATGGGTTGTTCAGGATTTTTGAATCTTCCTGATTCAATTTTGGTAATTTGTCATTTCTAGGAATCTGTCCATTTCTTCTGAATTTTCTATCCTATGGGAGTAAAGATTTTCAAAGTAGGTATTAATGCTCTTTTGAATTTCTTTGGGATCTGTAGTGATTTCATCCTTTTCATTCCTTATTGCATAAATTTGAGTTCTTTCCCTTTTCATGTGACAAGGTTGGCTAGGGGTTTATCAATTTTAATTATTCTTCCAAATAACCAACTCTTTGATTCAGTTATTTTTTGTACAGTTCTCTTTCTCTCAATTGCATTAATTTCTGCCCTGAGTTTTATAATCTCCTCCCTTTTTTGGGCTTTTGGTTTGGTTTGTTGCTCTTTTTCTAAAGGTTTGAGGTGTATCATTAGGTTATTTATTTTCTCTCTTTCTGTTTTCTTTATATATGAGTTCATTGCTATAAATTTCCCTCTGAGGACTGCTTTCATTGCAATCCACAGATTCCAGTAGGTTGTATTTGCATTTTCATTTGTTTGAAGGTATTTTTTAATTTCTTCTTTAACTTCTTGTGTGACCCACTGGTTATTCAGGAGCTTGTTGTCTAATTTCCAAGCGTTTATGCAGTTTTTGGCGTTCTCTTTGTCATTAATTTCCAATTTTATTGCACTGTGGTCCGATAATATGCATGGGATAATTTGAATTCTTTTGCATTTAGGTAGATATGCTCTATGGGCTAGAATGTGGTCAATTTGAGAGAAAGACCCATGTGCAGCTGAGAAGAATTTCTATTCTGATGTTGTGGTGTGGAACACTCTGTATACATCTACTAAGCCCTTTTTTCCACACTTTTGGTTCAAGTCTGTTGTTTCTTTGCTGAGTTTCTGTCCAGTTGACCTGTCTCTTTGCGTCAGAGGGGTGTTTAGCTGCCCTATTACAATAGTGTTATTAATTATTTGATTTTTCACGTCTGTTAAGATTTCACTTGTAAAGTTTGGTGCTCCATTATTTGGTGCATAAATGTTTAGGATTGTTACCTCTTCCTCTTGCAGCTTTCCCCTAGCTAGTATGTAATGGCCTTCTTTATCTCTTTTGATTGTTTTTGGTTTCAAGTTTACATTGTCTGCAAACATAATAGGTACCCCTGCTTTTTCTGGGAACCTGTTGCATGGAGAATTGTTTTCCATCCTTTAACTTTCAGCCTGTGGATTTTCTTTTCAGTAAAATGTGTTTCCTCTATCCACCATATCATTGGACTGTGTTTCTTAATCCACTCTGCCAATCTTTTTCTTTTGTCTGGTGAATTGAGACCATTTACATTAATGGTTATGATGGTTATATGTTGGCTTATTCTTGTCATGCCATTTACTTGTTGTTTTCCTACTTTTGCTATCTGTTTACTTGTTCTGTTTGAGGGTTCCCTTCTATTGTTATTCTTGAGATTGTGGTCACATTTTCCTCTGTCTAGAATATCTTTTAGTGCTTTTTGCAATGCTGGTTTGGCACTCATGAAGTTCTTCAGTTGTTCTTTGTCGTGGAAATATTTTATTTCTCCATTGAATTTGAGGGATAGTTTTCCAGGGCACATCAGTCTGGGTTGGAAGATGTTATGTCTCAGAATCTGTAATACCTCACTCGAAGCTCTTCTTGATTTCCTGGTTTCCGTTGAGAAGTCTGCTGTGATTCTGATGGGCTTTTCTTTATAGGTGATCTGTTTCTTTTCTCTAGCAGCTTTTAATACTGTGTTCTTTTGCTGGATGTCTGGGATCTTGACTATTATACGTCTGTGTGTGGTTTTATTTGGGATATGGCTCGTTGGGGTTCTATATGCCTCAGTTAACTGTATTTCAGTATCTTTTAACATGTTTGGGAAATTTTCTGCTATTATTTCAGCAAATATTCTTTTTATGTCATTTGTGTTGTCTCCTGCTGTTTCATTGACTCATATTACTTGGATATTATTTCTTTTTGCTTCATTTTTCAGCTGTTGGGTTGATTTTTCCTGGATCCTTGATGACTTTATGAGATCCTTCCTTTCACGCTCATTAGCTGCCATGCTGTCTTCAAGATCTGAAATTCTATCTTCGTCTTCATTTAAGTGGTTTTGCAAGCTTTCAGTGGAAGTTTTCAATTCCTCACAATCTCTTTGGGCCTGTTTCATTCGTGGTAATTCATTCCTAAATTGCTCTTGTAACGTTTCCATTTGTTTCCTATTTTCTTCTATTCTTTTATCTATTTCTTCTCTATATGTGTGGAGCATTTCCCATTATTGTTTTCACTTCATTTTTTGCCTGAGAGATTATTTCTGCTTGAATCTTTTCTGTGGCCTGATGGAGTTCTTTCTTTACTTCGGATGTGAGCATTTCAGAAATTGCAGGTATGTGGCTTTTTTATGCTTTAATCTCTTCTATGGCCTGATGGATTTGTTTCGTTATTTCAGATGCAGTCGTTTCAGAAATTGCAGGTATGTGGCTTCCTAGTTCTCCTATATCATTGTATTCAGGACTTGTTCTTGGTGGGGTTGAGTTGTGAGACTGCATTTTGCTCTTCTGTCTTCTCATTTTGGGTATCTGATGGAAAATATTCAGCTACAAATTACCCAGGCAGCTCACCAGGCAAAGGTTCATTGCAAAGGCTGCTCCAAAGGCTCCTTCTTTTTGGGAAAATGTCCCTTAAGCTTTCTGCCAAGAGTTCTGCTCAGAAGGTTGCTCAGATACTGCTTTGTGGGCCAAGCTACTCCCTACCTAGAGCTCCAGGTCGCAGCACGCACACACCTCATCTACCCAGAGTTCCAAGCAGGCAGAGGGGCCGCCTAGATGCTGCTTTGTGTGCCGAGCTCCTCCCCGACTCAGAGATCTGGGTCGGAGCCCGCACACGCCTCACCTCCCCAGAGTTCCATGGAGGCAGCGATTTGTGCAATTGAAAAGGGAGAAGGAAAACAATTTACAGAAAATAATAACCTGTAAACATAAATTTCTGTCATCAAAAATGCTCTGGAGATCATAATGTACTTTAGACAGGTTATTATATGTGCATTTTTACACTGAAAATGAAGAATTGTAAATTGACATTAAGCTGTAAGATTTACAATAAGATTGGAAAGCATGAATTAAAAGGGTAACACGAAAGATGAACAACATCTTTAAACTGAGAAATATATTGAAATAAGTGATAATGAAGATCTAAAGCAATAGAGATATAATTGACCAATACCCACATGATTTACTATTTTTTCAATGAGTAAACCTCCCCAAATATCTCGATAACTTCAGTGGTCTCCAGAGAAACACAAAGTCTAAAATTGATAAACATGGAAAACAACTAGAACAGCCAAAGAAATCCTTTTACATTGAACAAAGAAGGAGTCCCCCCAATTCATTTGAAAACCTGTAAACTAACAATAAACAAAATATTGAAATTTCTTTGAAAACATCAGTATAACAAAATGAAGTGCAAAAATGAATCACATGTATCTATATACAGAAACCACTAACTATGGTAAAGATACAAATGAAGATTACAGGAGAGAAAAGAGTCACTGCAACAGCTACTTCAGAAATCATTGCATATTCATATGAAAAGAGAAAACCTTCATCCATATTCTATGTACTTTTAGCTACATATATAAATATTAATAATGAACATTTCTTTATTAGATTTCTCATGGCTGAGAGAGCATCCCACACACCATGGTATAAGGAGGAGAGGTTTATTCTGGGTCACAGTATTCAACAAAGAAGCAAAGAAAAAATGAAAAAAATACACCACTCCAGGATCACTCCACGTGACCCACACTTTTCACCAGGCCCCGAGTCCACTGGGAAACTACGTGGGACATTTTGGGTGTGAAACAGGAAAACTTCTCTCCGCATAGGGAAACAGACACAGTAACAGGAGCACTGTAAAGGGTTAGATTGTGCAACAGTGTCATCTGCCACCTTTTCCATTCTGTGAGCAGGCAAGAACTTTGGAAAGCACATGTACAGTACTCACACTTCCTCAAATGTTACCTTGCTTTGGAAGAATGTGTATAAATTAGATACATTATTGGAAGGGTTCACCGTGATTCTTCACCACACGGACACAGTGCACACTCATCAGACCCAGCCTTGCTTTATCCACTTTCACCGCGCCCTTAGCACCCTCTGGAATGCAGTATTGGGCATTCCGATGGAGTCTTTTGAGGCTTCTGCATGTGAGAGTGAACAGGGTGCGCTTGTGTTATGGGTCTGGCTTATTTCATTTCAAATAATGACCCTATTCCCAGCAACTACAATTTACACGAGGTGGAAGTTCTAGTTTAAGAAGATAGGTTGCAAAAATATCTATAAAGAAGTCAAGCAAAAGTAACACATTTTTTAGAAAAAGCTATAAAACTTGGTAGAAAGATTCAGGCAAAAAAATATCCATATAAATACAGTACTATGTGGTATTCATTGTAAAGAAATAAAACATGATAAAATTCTCAATTTTTCTTAAATGCCTTTTAAGTCAGTGTCTTACCCTTAGACAAAGAAGTTAGGATACTGCCTGGTGCTTCCTGAGTTAAAACTAGAAGACAATAGAAGAAGGAGGCAATAAAGAATCGCAGACACAAAGAAACCACATGTGAACATCAGAGCATGAGGAATCTCTGGAAGAGACTGAGGGCTGTTGCCCTGGGACTTGTGTCTGGATGGGGCAGAGCCGATGGGGGTCTGTGCTGAGGCCCATGTCGGTGGCTCAGACAGGGTGAGTGGGCACAAAGTTTTTATTCCTCTGCCTCTACAGCACTGCACAGTCTGAGGTAACAACTCATAACAGAGATGTCAGTGGCCCAGGGAGACATGAGGACAGCAGGTTATTGGAGAGTGTAGGGATCCAGGGACGGTGCTAAGAACCCCCTGCAACTACCCTAGTGGGTGAGGAGTGGTTTTTAGAACAACTCCTACTTAAGGAAGATAAAGAATGCCTCATAAATAGGAAAGAAAGTATAGCTGTGAATCATGCATAGTAAGCATAGTTATTCCATGATCAAATACGAGTTTCTTTCCTTCTGCCCCAGGGAACCTTGGGAGAGAGAGTCTTCCTGTGAGGTGAACCTTCCCAGGTCCATGAAGGATGAGGGGCTAGGTTGTGCGAAGTACCAAAGCGAATATCTCGAAGAAGGACAAAGTTGGCCTACAGAATTCCAGTATTCCCTTCCAGTCACACCGCAGGCAATATGATGGATGTCATATCTACTGCCTGCTGCCTTTTGGCAGAGAGATGGCTGTTTTTCCTAGGTGTGTGCTTCAAGTGAGAGGCGTGGAGGGCCCAGCTCTGTTGGGGTAGAGGTGAGAGAAGAAAAGGGAGCGTGGAAGCCCCATCCCTGAGAGACTTTCACCAAAGAATGCAGATGAGCTGTTCTGTGGTTGCTGCACTGCCAGGAAGGAGGTTCCAGGGAGACCACAGTGCCCCTCAGGGGAGCTTGAGAGTCGGGTCTGAGGGGAACAGATTCAGGTCGACAGAGGATGAGAATCCAGGCTTGGCCAGGAACCAAGGTGAAGATCCTGAGAGAGAGAGAGACAGAGAAAGAGAGAGACAGAGAGAGAGAGAGAGAGAGAGGGAGACAGAGACAGAGAGAGAGAGAAAGAGAGACAGAGAGAGACAGACAGAGAGACAGAGAGAGAGACACAGAGAGACACAAAGAGACACAGAGAGAGAGAAACAGAGAGAGACAGAGAGAGAGACAGAGAGAGACACAGAGAGAGAGATAGAGACACAGAGAGGGACAGAGAGAGACAGACAGAGACAGAGACAGAGAGACAGAGAGAGACAGAGAGATAGAGACAGAGAGATGGAGACAGAGAGAGAAATAGAGACAGAGAGAGACAGAGAGACAGAGAGAGAGACAGAGACAGAGAGAGAGAGAGAGAGAGAGAGAGAGCAAAAGGACAGAGAGATTCTCCTTTTACCCCTGCTGTCAGACCCCGGGCCTGTTGCTGGAATCAGGGTCCACTGACTGAATCTCCCTGGGTTGGAGCAACAGGAGAGCTGCTGTCAGGTTCAGCCTTCAGGTGAGAGGGGTGAAGTTGAGTTAAGGGTCAGGGTGATGGGCTATGGGTGGAGTAGAGATGTTCCAACTCACAGAACTTTCCCCCAAGCCATCTGATCTTCTCCTGTCAGTCCTGGACCTCACAGGGTAGATTTTTTGAATGAGCTGCAGACTTGGGAACCTCTGTGAGACGGTACCTTGGACATTGGGGAGCAGAATCAGGCCAAAAGGGACCAGGGTACAGGCTATTCCAGGAACCAATATCTTGATCCCTAGAGTGGATGGAGGAGCTTGAAGAATTCCTTTCTGCTCCTGCTGTCAGCTCTAGGGCACCGCATGTGCGATGTGACAGCCACTGACAGCTACTGCTTTAGGTCTGAGTGAAGAGAGGTCCTCTGCTGAGCTGTCAGCTTCAGATATGGGGTGCAGAGAGCACCAGGCTGTGTGAGAAGTTACAGTGAGAGGCTGTGTGGAGAGGAAAGAAGCCCCACGGCAGAAAAAGCTGCCTTGAGGAACCCAGATTTACCCTGTTGTTAGCCCTGGACTCCTGGAAGGAATTCTCTGGTGAGGTCAGGATTTTGCCTCAGGGAGAGTGCAGAGTCAGAGACCTGTGCTGAGGTCCTGGCTTCAGGAAGGAGGAGTGGAGAGGACCTGGGCTCAGGTACCTCAAGTTGAAGGCTGTGGGAACAAGAGGAAGCCTCACCCCAGAGGGAGGGTCCTGGAACATTCAACAATAGCCCCTGTGGCTTGGCCCAAAAGAGGAAGCACAGAATTCCCAGGAGAGTGTCCTCCTTGGTTCCTGAGAGGATAACAGACCCTTGTTCTCAAGACTGAGATTTGGGTGAGAAATTAGAGAGAACCTGAGATCTTTTAGCTCCAGGTGAGGCACAGTTGGTTGTACTGAGGAATCTCCACTCCCATAAGATGATCTCAGAATGTTGTAGAAAAACTTCTCTTGCTGGACCTGCACATCACAGTGCAGAATTCTCAGGAAGGCAAATCCGTTCTCCTCAATCGGAACTGAGAGTGGGAGCCTTTTACTAAGGACCGTGCCTTAGGTCAGAGGAGCAGAGAAAACTTGGCATAAGTTAGGTAAAGATGAGGCCCTGAGTGCACAGTGAGGAAGCTGCAAGCCACAGGGAGTGTCCCAAACCAGCCAGATCCGTCTCTGTTATATACTAGTAACCCTGCGGGGAAGAATTTTCAGACCATCACTCTCTTTTGCATCAGGGCACCAGGTGAGGAGAGACAGAGCCTTGCTTTGAGACCTGTGCATCAGGTCTAGGCAGCAGAGAGGACTAGGCTCAGTTAGGGCACAGTGAGAGGGTGTGGGCTATTGTCATACCCTTTGATGATAGTTTAGTGCATGGTGCATGATATGGGCCTAGCTTCCACTTTCCGTATGTGGATAGCTGGTTTCCCCAGCACCAGCTATGTAAGAGGCTATCTTTCCTCCAAGGAAAGTACTCGGCTCCCTTGTGAAAGATGAGGTAGCTGAGGTTTTTTGGTGGTTCTTTGGTATCCTCTGTGCTGTCCCATTCATCCAGAAGTCTGTTTTTACCAGTACTTTGCTCATTTTATTTGTATAGTTTTGAACATCAATTTGAGGTCTGGGATTGTGATGCTTCCTGACTTGCCCTTGGATCCTAGGACTGCTTTAGTTGTTCCAGGTCTCTTCTGGTTCCATATGAATTTTAGGATTGTATTCTAGGGTTTTGTCAGGAATAGTATTGATATCTCTATAGAGATTGTTTTAAACTGGTATACTAGTAGTTTTTATCTGATGACCATTTTGACTGTATTTGTTCTGCCTCTCCAGCAATGGGATAGCTTTCCATATTCCGATATCCTCTTTGGTCTCATTTTTCAGAGTAGTTTAGCTTTCAGTGAAGAGGCCTTTCACCTCCCCAGTTAGGTTACTTCCTAAGTATTTCATTTTCTTGATGCTATTGTGAAAGGAACTGATTACCTCACTTTCTTATCAATTCGAATCTGATCAGTGTGCAGGAACACTAATGAGGTTTGTGTGTTGACTTTGTAACCTGCTATGCTACTGAATATGCTTATTAAATTTGAAGATTTTGGTGAATTTTTTGGAGTCTTCTATGTAGAAGAGCATGTCATCTCTAAATAATAATTTTATTTGCCTTTTCTATTAGTGTTTCTTTAACTTCTTTCACTTGCCTGACTGTTCTGACTGATGTTTTGAGATTTATATCTTACAAGAATGGTGATGGCGGACATCCTTGCCTTGCTCCTGATGGTAGAAGGCAAGCTTACTATTTCTCACTAAATATGAATTTCACCACTGATTTTTCATAGAGGACATTTATATGATAGACATATATTTCTTGTACTATTTTTTTAAACAGGATCTCCCTATATATTTCAGACTAGTTTTGAAGTCACTATGTACACCACGCTACCCTTAAACTTGTGATGATGCTCCTGCCTTAGCCTCCTGAGTGCTGGGGTTACAGGTGTTTGCCACCATACCTGCCTGAAATGTTGCTTTTATACTTATTTTTTTCAGATTTCTCATCATGAATGGACATTTGATTTTCTCAAATATTTGTTCTGCATCTATTAAAATGATCATGCATGTCTTTTGTACTTGCTTCTGTTTATGCAGTGCACTACATTTTTGATTTGGCATGTTGAACTATCCCTGCAAGGTTCCTCACTGAACCTTGAAATGAATTCTACTGTGTCATGATGTGTCATGATGTGTGATCTTCTGAAGCATCCACGTGTTCTGTTGTTGATGATTTATTGATGATATTTGCATCTCTGTGTATTAAAGAAAATGATCTGGAGTTTTCCTTTTTGATTATATCTTTCTCTGGTGTTCAGATCAGATAAGCTTGCTTCCAGGAAGGCCTTCTCAGAAAACAATTTCCCTTTCAATTTCACTAAAGGGTCTGAGGAGCACTGTCATTGGATCTTCCCCAGTGATCTTGAAGAATTTGTTAGTGAATCCACTATTGTATGTGTTCTCAGAGTTAAATTTTTATATAAATTCCTTAACTTCCTTGATTCTGACATTAGATTATTCGGAATTTTGTGTCACTTTCACCGCTTCTGTAGCACTGGCTTTCAATACAATTTTTAATCTCCTGAATTTCTGAAAGAAACATTTCACAGATTGTAATTCTGTTAAAGTGTTTTTTCATACACAGCTGGATTTCTGTTATAGTCTTCTGAAAGAAAGTGCCTTGATCATTTCCATCCTTACCTCCATTATCCGCTTAATTACATCCTCCACTATTCAGCTGAGCACCTGGTTGATAGGTTTTCTACCCTCCTCTGCATTCCTTTCAAATGACTTAGGTGTGCGGCTTATGCTTTTCTCCATCTTTACAGCCCTGGATTGCCTTTGGGGGAGCTGGGAATTTGGGACTGAATTTTCTTACCTTCACATCTCATGTTTCTCTTATTGTTTGTTTTGTGCTGAAGTTTATTCCACTTAGAATGGAAAGAATTTGCTGTTAGTACAGAAATCCGTTTAGTTACTCTGCTTTTCAGGCATGTGCTTTGGGCAAGGCTAAGAATAGTCCTCGGTTTCTGCTCTAAGAACTGACCCCTTCTTTTAACCTGAGAGGGAGGATGTAGTGTGATTGGGCTGACACCACATTGTCTGGGAGTGTCACCATGTATTGTTAATGTCCCCAAGGTCGTGTGAGCATTAGAATACAGAGAAACTCATTAATGGCAACAGTTATGAGATCCTGACAACATCAAAATTCAGGTATGGTGGTATCCTCTAAAAAAATTGTTTATTAATGTACAAGTGAAGTCAATTATCTATAACCCTTTATAACAGAATAAAACTCCACAATTTTAGTGCAAACATTAAGACAACCCAGATATTGATGTACAGATGATATTGACTAAATGTGATACCTGTATCTCTGCTAATGGTAGAAAACATTTCAACATTAAGTTTATAGAGTGAACTAACTATATGAAGATTAATATAGACGAATGGTTATACTACTAAAGATGTGGGAAGCTGGGAGCACAAGAAGAGAAATGTGAATGTTTACACCACAGGATATGAGCTAGAGGAGGGAGAAGTAATTGAAATGATCCTATTAAAGCCTGGGACAACGTTTGTAGAATTATGTATAGGTAACAGAAAAAAATGCTGGGAAATTGAAGATAGCAGAAAAAAGGGAAAAAAGAAAATAAATTACATGCAAAAACTAAGGAATATTGAAAAGAAAAGGAGGGGAAAAAGGAAAAGTGGTCAGTTAAAAATCATAATAATGTGTAGAAATATTTCTCACTTTGAATGGATAGTTTTCTTCCAAGATCCAGAAATTTCAAATCTTGCTGTCCTCAATGAACCTGAGCACATCTGTGCAGAGAAGCTAGCACAGCAGGCTGGGGGAGGCCACACTGCCCAGAGAGAACCATGGCCCTGGTGCACCTGCTGTTTCTCAAGCCTGAGGGGGAGTGAGTAGTAGCCACTACTTCCTAGGCCTTCTTGTCCTTCTGTTCAAATCCGTGCTACTCCAGAAGACGTGCCTCAGGCTGGGTCACAGAGATGTTCCCAGAGTATTCTGAGTGTCTTCTTTCCCCCTTTACCAAGGTCTCCAACAAAGGTGCCAATCCTGTTGGCAAGAAGAACAGGGTCCACACACATTTTGGGTTGTATTAATCCACAATATTGTGCACAGCGTGATACTATATGACAGGACAGATAAACTGTTGTAGTTCTTGCTCCTCTGGTATGAAAACTAGGAGCCTATTGCCAGGGCAGAACTTCTACACAGTGCAGACCATGACTGGAAGAAGCACTTCACTCTGGTCCTCAGGGAAGTCTGAGAGCACATGTGTGTGTGCTTGGGCATTGACGTGAGGAAAGCGAATCTCACTGGGCAGACATTCCCTTGTCCTTGTGTTGGGCCTCACTTGAATGGGATCCTGAGAAATGACGACCAGACCATTTCAAAGTCAAGCTCCTGATATTGATCCTGATTCTCATGTTCCTGAATGGCCAACCTGCCAGTGAGGATGACATAAGGGAAATACTGAGAACAAAGGAAAATGTTACCTCAGGGGGAGCACTGTGCTACTGGGGGGCCTGGGAAGTTCACTGCTGAGGACTTGGTATAGAAGGGTATCTAGAGTTACAACTGCTGAATAGTGATCCTGCTCGCTATGAGTTCTGGTGGGGTCCAAGGACCCATGCTGAAACCCACAAGATGAAACTCCTCGAGCAGCGATGGGAAACCTTTTCAGAGCTTTCAGTGATACAAACTGCCTGCTGCAGCACTCATGGCAGATGTTTCCCACCTCTGTGCTAGAGAATTTGCAGAAGGTTTACAGAGGAGAATCCAAGACATGCCCAGATGTGCATGGGGAGGCTTTGAGAGCAGAGCAAGAGGCTTCCCATGCATGAGCTATAGGCCACGGACAGGGTCAGATGTATGTATCAGACAGGAATTGTTCACAGCCCTTGTCACTAAGGTTGACTTTTACACCAGTGTACATGTGTTTCTGGAGAGCTGGCAATTTTCTAACTAGTGAAGATCTGGGGTAAGAGGGGAAATACAGTGAATATATTCTGGGTGGCTGTTCTCTATGGGTTACTTGGAAATTGACATGTAGTTTCTTTATGAATTTTGCAAACTCGGTCAATTTTTGCAAGATTGAAGTAGCTTGCAAAACTCATCTGAAGGAAGGTATTGATCTCATATGTGTATTTAGGGTTGTGATAGTGATGGTAATTGTGATTTCTGAGGTGAATGTAATATGGATCCCATGTGAGTGGTGAGTGCTGCTCTTCAATTCCAAGTGTAAAAGACTACGGTAAAAACAACTGAGGAATCATTCATCTCATTTGTGATAAAATAGGAGTGGAATAGGAATTTCCTTGGAAATGTGTAAGAAATTTGCATCAAGTTTGAAGAGATGGAGTCCAAAAATAAATATGTGGGCAACAATCAATTCATGGCTTTCCGTTTCTTTTCCTCTGTTGATCTACATTAATATGTGTTGCATTTTTTCAATTATACTGGGGGAATTTATGGTCAATAAAGAACCCCATCTGTTCATAGTCACACTGATCCCCAAACCATCATTACATGTGTGCTCTTTGTAGGGCCCAGTGTCTGTGGTGGAGATATGAGTGCACTACACTGAGAAGATCAGAGCTACCCCACAGTTGGCAGAGTCCAGGAGCACCACCCGTGCCAGGAGATAAGAGACATCCTCAAGGCCTTAAAGGACTGGTAACAGAGCACTGGGGGGTAGGGTCTAGCAGAGAGCAGCTGTGGGTGACTGCTGAGCCAAAGAAGATTGGGGAGTCACTGCACTTCCTTCAGCAGCAGTTGATTTTCAGGCAGCTGCATGGTGGCCAGTGCACCGACATGCAGGTGACATTTCCTGGGCCTGAGAGAAAAGCTTTAGAGAATGGCACACTGCACTGAGCAGAGCTTTCAGCTGGTAGAAGAAGCTGAGAGGAATCTTCACCTGGGAGAGATATGAAAAGAACGGTCCTATGCAAGACAGGAACTGAGGGACTTATTCCCAGGCTCTGCAAGGACTTCTTGGGAAGCCATAGTTTTCAGGTGAAGGAAGGCCTTGGAGTCTTTGTCCAGATACTATACTGTCTGCTCTGGCTATTGTTCAGAGAATTATATTGAAACAGAGTGGTGATAGCGGACATCCATGACTTGTTGTGATTTTAGAGAGAACATTTTCAGTTTCTCCCCATTTACTATGACTTTGGCCACTACCTTGTCATAGATGTTCTTTATCTGATTGAGATAAGGTTTTCCTATACCTATTTTCTTCAGAAGATCACAGAGTGCAGAGTCATGCCTGAGCTTTGTATCCAGGCCAAATGGAAGAAAAAGCATGGTACAGGCTGAGGCTGCAAGATCATAGATTGCTACCTTCTGAAGGTGCTGGATGAGTACTGGCACAGGGACTGCCTCAGCGGTGCCTTCTGTGACTTGTGCCTGGCTGAGATGGGCTCCACCCTCTACACCATGGCCAATGTCGTCCTGTGGCTGTGTAATAACCTGAGTCTCTTTGGCAGTGCAGAAAACTCTGCTGCCTGCACCAAGCTGAACGCTCTGCTCAGTCCCAGTCTTTGAGATGCTAACATGAGAGGGGAAAACATGTATCACCTCCACTGCTTCCATTGCCACCTCTGTAACCAGAGATTCTGCATGGGAGACAGTCTTCCTAGGGAGCAACATGATCTCACGTCAGACTGACTATGAAGATGGGCAGCTCAATGACACCTCTGAGGTCCAGGTTCAGTAGCATCTCGCACCCAGCATGCAGGCCCTTCCATCCTGCTGCCTGCCTGTCCAGGCCCCTGGCATGCCAGCCAGCCACTCCGCCACCCCATGCTGGCCAAATGCTCTCCTGCCAAATGAGAATTTTTCCATCAAGGTAGGGAGAGTGGACCTTAACCTACTGCCACCTCCCTTCTTTGTATTAACCCTTCTGACACCAGGCTGGGTCTGTACAGTTTGTTTTATTTTTAAGACAGGGTCTCACTGTGCAGTTCAGGCTGGCTTTGATCTCACTTTGTAGCCCAGGCTGGCCTTGAACTCACAACAATTCTCCTGCCTCACCCTCCTGAGTGCTGGGATTGTAGGTTTGTGCTACCATGCCCAGCTCAGTCTGTATTCTATATATAAAAAAGAGCATTTACTGGGTGAAAAATGTAAAAGAAATCATGGATAGAGTTCAAATTTTTCAAATGTTTTTCTGCTTCTATTGAGGTCATTGCGTGTTTTTCTTCTCATTTATTATTATGGAGTGTATTACAGTTTTGATTTGTGTATATTGAACCACCCATATATTTGTGGAATAAATCATATTTTATCATGATGTATGATGTTTTGATAGTTTGTTGCATTATGTCTGCCAGTACCTTAGTAAGGATTGTGCATATAGGTTTAAAAAAGTGTTTGGCCTTCATTTGTCTTTTTTGGTTGTATAGTTTTTGGTTTGGAGATCAGGGTAATGCTTGCTTCCCGGAATGAGTTTGGGAATCCTGTTTCCCATTCAACTTCATTAAGCATTTTGCATTTCATTAAGCATTAGATCTTCTGTACAGTTCTTGTAGAATTTGACAGTGAATCCATCAGGATGTAGCATTTTCTTAGTTGATAGATTTTTTTGCAAATTATTCAATTTCATTGACTGATATAGAGTTATTAGAATTTTTATATTTGCATATCTTCTCTATTTTATCTCACATAGTTTATAATCATCAGGGAATGTATACATTTCTTCTAAATTTCCAATTAATTGGTTTCTTAAAGAAATTACAAATGATCTTGAGAACTTTGACAGAGTCTAGTGTGCTTTCAACTTTTACATTTTTAACAGCTTGGAATTTTTTCCTTGCTTTGGTAAGAATGATGAGTGGTTTGTAAATTTTTCAATTTTTTTATTCTTTCAAAGAAAAAGCTCTTCAGTGTATGCATTGTTTGTATTTTTTTTTCTTTTCTGCTAGGACTGGGAAAATCAATATCTAGATTTTCAAATCCAGAGCAACTTAGGATAGGCCTGGCATCTGGCTACCAGGCCATGTCCTGTATCCTTCCCAGCTCAGCTCAGATCCTTAGAGTGTGCCTTTCAAATATACTACCTACCCATAGCTGATTTCTGAGAATGTCTCTCACCCAGTCATTGTGGGAGCAGAACACTGGGAACCCTGATGTGAAATCTGTCTCTTGACTGTTCTAAGGCCCAGGTTCAAACATTTAATGCTTTCCTGGAATGGAACTCGAGCCCTTGCACTCCACAGGGATATGGTGGGCGCTTGCACAAAAGTCATTCACCCACTCACTTCTGTGTAAGGACTGTATGGGAGGAGACCTCCCTATAGTCCCTGTAGATCACAGCAACTGCCAGTCTGTTGATGAAGCATCTTTGCTCCCCCAGGCCTCCTGGATTTGCTAGGTGTCACTGTGCTTCTGCTCCTTCAATTCTTTTCCAAAGAGCCAGGAGTGAAGAAAAATGGCCAAAGAGATTTGCTCCTTTCTCCAAAGTTTAGTCTGTCTCTTCAATGTCTCTGTAATATTTTGCTCCTGCACATTTGCAATACACCATGATCACATTCATCCTAGATGACTTTTACATATACATAATGTATCTTAATACTTTTATTTTAAGAGAAAAAAGATAAAAAGGAAACATATTAGTAGGTCTGTTACAATAGTCGATACGTTAGTTGTTACAATAGTTGATGTATTTTGAGTTTTCAAACAGGTTAGCAGGACAGTTACAATAGTTGATACATTGCTATTGTCTTAATAGTTGTCAAAGTACAAGATACAGGCCTGGTATCTTGTGTAAACAATATCAGCACAAAATATTCTTTTCAAGGAACTAAGAGAAGCTAGCTGCAAAACTCTATTAACTATCTTGTGTGTACATATACTTTAAGCTTTATTTCCTTTTAAAATTCTTTTGTCCTTTTAATCTCTTTCCTTCTCTCTTTCTACTACCACTTGTTTCCCTTCCTATTTAAACAAGGGTTTTCTTTATCAGAAGCATTTCTCTTTCCCAGAGTAGATGACACCTGAAAAGGTCAGTAAATATCCTGGGCTATCTAACCCTTTGAAAAACCCTTCACAGAAAGGGACAGAATTTTTCTTAAGAAATCATATTTGTTTCTTTTTGTTGAGCATCTACTATATGACCAGATATGGTGACACTGTAACTCCACTCTCACACATGTGGCCTTCCCAGCCTGTTTAGACACAGGACCATTGTACTCACTTGGCCTTAGGAAGGGGCATTAGATGATCCTGTGCCACTAAAATAGTAACAGATCAGTTACTGTTTCATTGGATCCGTTTGTACAGAAGGTGCTGCAGGAACCCTGGATTAATCTTCACATCCTTACCATACAACATACAGAACTGTTTGCATGATGCACCGGTTCAGCAATACATGTTTGCTGCCTTTGACAGGAGCAAGCTGACACTTTGAAGGCTCTGGGCATGTGCCACCCCACAGATGCTGCCTGCAGGTTCCTCCTGACACACACCCTGCCACCTCATGAGTTTCACCATGTCAGCTGTGATGTCCTCCCAAGTGGGAATGGCATGTGTGGCCAAAGTCAGCCAAATGCTTGTGTAGACTGGAGGTCTCCTTTTCCTATTGCTCTTGCTCATTGGCCCGCCCTCTCCTGGACCTGGCTTCAGCCTGCCCAGTTTGGAGCACTATGCACTCTGTGTCCCCCCCCCCGCCACTCAGCCCAACACAGGACCCGGTGCTGATGGTAAATAGGCAAATATTCCCACTTGTGGATCCCTGGTAAGAACTGTGTCTAGAAGTTCCTCCTGTATGGTTCCAGAGGAGCTAAGGCATGTAGCAAACAGAAATACACCACGAGCAAGTTATTCCTACCAAGTGAGACCACTTATACCAGACTTGGATTTAAAAGATGGATTGAGAGCTGGCACTCCACAGCCAGTCACTGCAGATATGAGCCTTGAATAGGCTCATGAATAGGCATCTAAGAAATAGATCAAAGTGCTCCTTTCATAGTAGAAAAGATCACACCCTTGGAGAAGTGTTCCTCAAGGAATCTGGTTGGTCTTTTCCTAAAACAGTTCTGAAGGGAAAGGATGATGTACAAATACTGTGCCCTCTACTGCCATTGGCTCCTAAAGCACAAGACTATTCCGATGGTTTCCCAGAGTACCCTGGGTCTCAGCCATCCCCTGTGCATTGTTTGTTAGTGCTACAGGCCAAATAGATTGAAGTGGGTATGTCTAGTTTCTCACAGATTATGAAATCAAAACAGGCTATGTATTTTGGCAAAAAGAAAAGAAAATTAATTTATCTAAAGCTAGATCCAAGGAGTTGCATGGGTCCAAGTTCCTCAAATCACAACCTCACCTTGTCTAAGTGGATGAAGACCTTTCATAGGGACAGATGGAGGGGAAGCACAGAGACAGTGCAGACCTCCACCCTGCCTTATCACTTCCAGCAGGTCTCAGCTCATCCTGCTCTAAAGCAGGCTCCAGGGCCCTGGGGCTGATGACATCTGCATATTCTATCACTTTCAGGGGCTGAACAGCAGAAGGGTATTCATTATAAATTCAGCAGAAACAAGTTTAGAATAGTTGCTTATATAGAAAAGAAAAATTTGATTTTTACACTTTCATTTTGCATTGCCAGTAGCAGTACCTCAAGCACAGTGCAGCACAAACCTTCTGCCCTCAGGATTCTGAGCACCTGGTCTCTATGCCCTTTCCAGGCTATGAAGAGTGACCTTGCCAGGTTACCATAGAAATCAGGCAGAGGATCCTCAAGAAATATTTAAGGGGATTATCAGGACACTTTTTTCTTCCTAGTATATAAGAGTATCACTGTTTTCTTATGAAGAGGGTCATTTACTGTAGCAGGATTATAACTGACAGAACCAAGCCACATGGACAACAATACCACAGGTGAGGGCTGGGTCTGTAGCTCAGTCTTGCAGCATTGGTGTTGCAAATACAAGATCCAAGGTTTGATTCGTTGTTATGGTTGATACATTGGGTCAACTTGGGGAGTCTAGAGGTTTGGGTGAGTGATTCAGCAGGAAGCCAAGGTGCTTACTTTTTGTACACATCCTGAGCCTGTGGAATTGGAGGGCATGGACACTGTGTGAAAGCTATGCCCCCTGGGTGGGGTAGCCTGTGTACCATGTAGGGGAGAAAAGGAGGCTGCTTGTAGCCATTCCTCCCTTTTTGCCGGTTGTTTTTGCTGTGCTGTGCTGCCGTGATGTTTGCCCTCTGCCATGTGCCACCCTGCCTCTGAGCCAGCCAAGTATGGACTGAAACCTCCACAAATTTTAAGCTAAATAAACCTTTCCTTCCTTCATTTTGGGTGTTGGGTATTTTGTCTCAGCAATGAGAAAAAAGTAACCAAGACATCTGTGCATTCCGAGCACTGAAACAATTTTTGTGCTGGAAGCTAAAGCATAAAGTTCACTACGACACTCAGTGATTCTTTTGGGGGAAGCATTCGCTTTGCAAAATTAATACACTTATCCAGCAATAAAGAAGATGAGACCCAGCCATCACACGTAGCTAGTACTGAAATGTGACTAGTGATATTGATCAGATTCAATTTAAATTGAATTTTCATAGTTCAAAGTACAAAGAGGTAACCTTTACATTTTTATTTTAAAGAGAACAGTAAAAAGAAAAACAGCAAAATATCTGCATCACAGACAAAAACAAAATGAAGCAAAAACATTAAAAATGATACAGGATTTCAATACAAGATAATAGGAATTAACATAGGTTGTTAAATTACATATTGTTATCTTCAACAAAGTTGCTCAGAGTACTAGGTGTAAGAATGCAAGTTTGAGCAAATCATTAGAGAGAATAAAAATAATAATTAAAAAGCATTAGAGATAACCTTCACTGGAGATCACTGGCAGAGAAGTTCAGAAGCTATACCCGTGGGGCAGCAAGTGCAAATGCCCACAGATGGCATGGAGAATGGTCAGCAGTGGCATCATTTCATGCCTTGGGTACTGGACACTGTGTTCTACTTATCGCTGGCAGGTGAGGACAGCAGATCTGGATTTTACTCTTCTGTGGAAGATGCCAGTCCATCTTTGCAGGTTATCACTTACTAACTTGCAACCTATTTGCACTTTGAAGTTGTTTTTCCATTGTTGCAGAGAAATGGCAGCTTCTGTGGGGTGCGGTACAAGGCAGCAAATTTGGGTCTGCTCTCATTTGCCCATTGAGGACCTGCCTTGCTCTGTTTGATACTGGGGCTCAGGGGATCACACAAGATATTATCAGTGCATAAATCCAGCTCTTTTAAAGGATTGTGTTAGTGGTGCCAGACAAAGCACTACAAGCAACGTACTCAAACCCATACTTGACATGTGAGGCAACCCAGGCAAGCATATGTTGGAGTAAAATTTTTAAATTCCTGCACAGCCTGAAGCAGCACCTCATACTAGAGATGCCAGTGTCCCAAGGGAACATCAGGACAAGGAAAATGGAGATATCATTACAGCTTTGGAGGCTGTGCAGATAAGAATCTGAATCTACCAAGTGAGGAAGAACTGGCTTTTAAAACAACCACTATTTTGAGAAAGTATAAAGAAAGCAGCAGAAACAGAACAGCAAGCACAAGAGCACATAAGATATAAAGGCATTGTTAGTTACTCCGTAATCAAGGAGGAGCCTCCCTCTTCAGCCTCATAGGACTCTGAGCATCAGGGGCCTTGCTCTGGAGGGAACAGATTGAGGCTCAAAATGAGCACGGTCCAGGATCCACCAGGAACCAAGCTGATGACCTCGAGGAGGATGGCAGTGAGCTAGAGAATCACCTTCTGCACCTGTGGACATGTTCCCACATGTGACTTCTGCTGACTGCAAAGTAGTCCAGTCACAGCTAAGTGAGGGTATTTATCTCAGTTCCTACTTTCAGAGGAGGGGACCAGAGAGGTTCTGGGCTGAGGTAGAATCCGGCAAGGAGAGAGACAAGTAACTAAGAAAGCCCTGGCCTAGAGGCAGTGTCAGCAAACTACCTAGATGTATACCTCTTGTGAGCCCTGCAGCACACAAAGCTGTACTGTCAGATTGAGCTCAGGCTCCTTAGACCCTAGGAAAGGGAGCCTTGTTCTGAGAAGAGCAGAATCAAGTCCATAGAGGATAGTGGATCTAGATCTTTCAGGAATCAAGTGTCTGAACCCCTAATGTGGACCAAGGGGAGCTGGGGAATTCTGTCCCATTCCTGCTGTGAGCTCTGGGAGGCCCCGGAACATTCACCAATATGATGTCCCTGTCTGATGCTCTGGGTCACAGAAACTTAGGGGCTGTTTTGGGGGGGGGGCTGCAGGTGACAGGAATAGTGTGGGTGGACTGAGTTAAGGCTCAAGGTGACAGGGGCGTGAATTAATCATACCCCAGAAAGAGGATCTCAGATCCAACCAACTCTGTTATCAGACCTGGAGCACGTAGGGCCAGGCTTGACAGAAAGCCTCCCCTCCCCACTTAGGCCTCAGGAGACCTGGAAGTCAGAGCGTCGGTGTGAGAAGGAACACTCAGGTAAACTGAGATGGGATTCAGACTGCCCAGAAGCAAGGTTACAGACTACCACTCAAAATGAGTAGGGTTCCAAGCCACACAAGGGAAACCCCATAGAGGACCTCTGTGCCCATCTGGCAGCCTTGCCATATACTTCTAGGGGCCCCCAAATTTCACAGGTGAAACTCTGAGAATATTGAGAACCTTTGTCACATGAAGTATCCCATAGGAGCTCTCAGTCTAGGGAGACCCCATGCAGAATGAGTAGGCTTGGGATCACTGATTCTATATCCACTTCTATGGGACATGAAGGACCTGGTGGAACGAGTTTGGCCTCAGCAGGGGAGCAGTTCAGACCCTGTCCCCAGTCAAGTTGAGAACCAAGAGGGGCCCAGGACCCAGGCCACATTGGGGCAGAGCTCGCCCATGTTTTCAAAGAGAGAGGTGTTCTGCATTCCAACCTGATCAGAGGGAGGAGGACTCAGGGCCACAGAGGGGTGGTGATACTTCTAGGCCTGAAAGGTAGGTTGCACAGGGAGGATTTTTGAGGCAACACTGTACTCTAAGTGCAGAGGGTGACCTTGACTTTTCTGACAACCCTGTTAAACAGACTGCAGCTTTGCTTGTACCCGTCTTTGACATGAAATAGAAGTCTTCCATCTGAAGAGTGTGAGCTCAGGTCACAGATCCAACACATGGGAACTCTGCATCTGTCAGGCTACTGTGGCCTCAGGAAGGACAGTGATGGTAGCCCTGACTGGCTACATTCAGCTGCATGTTAGCCAAGAGCCTGGAACTGCTGTAGACAAGGAAGGGTCTCTGGAACCTGATCCTTCCGTCAGCCTGGGGAATGCACATTCAAGGGTGTGCAGAAATGCTGTATATTTACTTTCATCTGTATGGATTCATGGAGGCCATTCCTTGGTGTGAAGAACATTTTGTGATAGCTGGAGGAGCCACATCGCCAGCAGAGGGAGGCCAGGATCCACCAGGAACCCAGGGGAGAGATTGACATGAATGGTGAAGGCATGAAGAGACCACACACCCCCAATAAGAAATAACTTCCCAGAGCCTGGCTGGCACTGTCATCTCCTGGGAGCCACACAGGTCCTAGGCTCCGCCAAGGATCCAGGCGTGGGCAGAGGGAACAGCTTATCTGAATACACAGGTCAACAGCCTCAACTTGTGTCTTCTGTCACCTGTGGAAGTCCCAGAAGCCATGGAGGGATAGGGTCTCCTCACTTCCCCTTTGAGTGTCTCAGAGTACTATGGCTGAGGCTTAAAGAAGGTGGCTCAGGTCACCACAGGGAGACTCCCACATGTTACCTTTCATCAAGGTGACAAGCCAGCATGTCCCTATCCTCAGGCACATGGACCCACTGAATTTGGACACCTGTTGCTGTTGCCCCTGAGAGGTGTGGCCAGGTGTGGGCCCTTCACAGGGAAGATGTCACTTGCTTTCAGCAAGGAGAGGACAAGAGTCCAGGTGCTGCAGTAGGAAAGTTGCAGATCCCGAGTGAGTAGAGAGAAGACCATTCCCCTCGCAACCATGGGGGACTTACAGAGTCCAGTCCACCCCTGCTGTGAGGGTTGGGGGACAAGGACCGTGCTTGCAGACTGATGGCCCCTCCATGCCTCTTACAGGAGTTTGCAGGTCAGGTGTTTGAGGCAGCGTCCTCAGGTCACAAAAAAAACCTGGGAGTGTCAGGAGTCACTTAATGTGCTGCCCTCATTGTGTACCAAGGGCCCCATCTAATGCAGAACAGCAGGGGACCCAGTGGAGCTGAATAGCATTCACCCTACTCTCTGCCCTGGATCCTTGTCCTCTGTGCGCCAGCTCCGCCCTGAGGAGTGGTCTCAGTGCTTGCGCCAGGTTTCCTGAGGACAGGTCCCCCAGGAGGACAGGAATCTGTGAAGCTCTAGAGCACCCCCCAAAGAGCAGACCTCTAAGCAGCCTTTGTAAGAGCTGCCATGGATGTGTTTCTCCTCTTCTTCCTTCTGTCTTCTGATGCTAGGCACCATGGAGGAGGTTTCTGCTGCTGGAACTCTGGGTCCTCTTCAGTGTCCAGAGGCTCCTCTTCCATTCCGCCTCCCCATTAAACAGTCCACAAGGTTCCAACAGGGACTAAGGGAAGAATGGATTTCACCTCTCTGGTTCCAGACACAATGTCCTTGATTAGTAATGTTTAGATGCTAACAAAGAAGCCAAACACAGTCACAGAAATGCTAGTGACTGTCACCAAAAATTACCAGAGCACTTCCCTGTGATCCTGGGGGAAATCTCTGAGTGGATGCAGCTAGACTCTGTCATGGGTGAAGGAAGTGGCCTCTCTCAGCCACTCCTATGTCTCTATGGCTGCCCTGAGGCTCATCTATGATGGGATGTTTGGTGATGACCAGCGCATGTCTAAGACCATCCTCCTCATAACTGTCCTTGGTGGCAGCTTCTCTTAGGTCAAGTGCACCAGTGAGGAGGATACCGGGAAGATGCTGAGCAGGATCACTGTGTATCCTAGGGGAGAGAGCACTGCAGCTATGGGAAGCCAAAGAATTTTATCCCTGAGTGTTTGGTCCAGTCCAGTCACCTTTGCATAGGCCCCAGCAGGATCCTGCTCGACACAAATTCCTGTGGAGTTCTGCAATGCAGGCCAAATTGCAGCATGAGCCTTGGAACTTTTGGCCAAGATCAAATCCTTTACTAAATGCTATAAGAAACTATTGAGAGGTGAAGTGAGAGCACAACTTCCAGGGCCACTCGGATGCTGGTGACTTAAGGCAGGAGAAGGTCCAACTCCCCTACCAGTGCCATATCCAGCAGCTTCTCCAGTTTCAGGCGAGTTCTGAAACAGTCTCTTCACTCTGTCTTTGAAAAGAGCAGCCACTTAACTAAGTAATCTCCAGGCAGAATGATGATTGAAAAAATGAATATAAAACATGTTTCCATTGCTCTTCCACTCATGTTACTTGGAGGTTAATTTTGACTTTTTGAAAGCTCCTTTTAAGAGTTTTAATTAATGTCAAGTTTTCTCACACAAATATTACTCTTTATGTTACACTAATTTTACTGTTTTGTAAAAGAAATTGCAAAATCTTCCATCATATTTTGTGGCCTGGAACAAGATAATATGCCATTGGAAGGCAGGCTCCTGGAAATGTAAAATAATCAGTGAAACAGATGAGGGGAAAAATACAAAGAAATGTTAACTATACTTCATTCTTACCTTCCTTTACCTTTTCACAGTGTTACATTTTAAAATAAAAAAATCCTTAATATGTACTTAGGTCATTGAAAATTATTGGCTAGAATTTTTCCAATAAAGAACCCCATTTCTTCAAAGGTCCACTGATGCCAAACGTTCACCGGGCAAGTGTTCTTTCCCTTGTGTCTGTGGTTTACGTGAGGGAACGAGGCTGAGCAGGCCTCAGCCTTGTACATAGGACAGTGCAGTCTGGTGTAGTAGGTGTCGCAGCAAAGAGGAGTGAAGAACAAGTAAGAGACATGGACAGCACGGGCCCAGCAGAGAGAAGCCAGGGAGGATGTGGAGCCAGCGCAATTTGCGAGTAGCGGAAACTGCAGTTACTTCTTTGGGAGTTGACTTTACTGCGTTGTTATGGTTGATACATTGTGTCAACTTGGGGAGTCTACAGGTTTGGCTGAGTGATTCAGCAGGAAGCCAAGGTCCTTACCTTTTCTACATATCCTGAGCCCGTGGAATTGGAGGGCATGGACACTGTGTGAGAGCTAACCCCCCTGGGTGGGGGTATCCTGTTTACAATGTAAGAGGACAGAGGCTGCTTGCAGCCATTCCTCCCTTTTGCTGTGGTTTTTTTTGCTGTGCTCTGCTGCCATGAACTGCAGACTTCTGACTCTGCCTCAGAACCAGCCAAGTATGGACTGAAACCTCCACAAACTGTAAACTAAATAAACCTTTCCTTCCTTCATTTTGGGCATTGGATATTTTGTCTCAGCAACGAGAGAAAAGTAACAAAGGGAGAATTTGGTACCAGTGGAGTGCGATCCTTGCTGTGACTATACCTGACCATGTGGTTCAAGAGCCTTTGGAAATGGCTTGTAGGAAGAGTTTGGAAAGGTTCAGAGATGTCACCTGAAAGAGATGCACTAGCACCCCTTCGGCTGTTCTGTTTGGGTGATTTTGGTCAGAGCTCAAAAGTCCAGAAGGCCGATAGAAATCCTGCCAGTAAAGACCAGGTTAAGGAGGTTTCTGTTGGGAAGGACTGCATTGGCTGTTGGACTCCAGATGATGTATGTTATGGCTTGTCAGAAAGTTTGTCTGCATTTTGCTCATGTCCAGAGACTTTGCCTAAGACTGAGATTAAGGGCGGCAGCCAACTGATTAATCTGGCAAAGGAAATTTCAAGGCAGTCCAATATTGGGGCAGTGGCATGGCTATTATTGGGGGCTTTTAGCTAGATTTATATTGACAATCAAGAGCAAAGAGCCCAGCAGGATGCTTTAAAATGTTGTGAGTTTGGCCAGAAAGGAAGCTCCAGTAAAACTGTGGATTGCAAAGATACGGCTGAGGAGCTCTCTGTTGCTGAGAAGGAAGCTAAAGAACACCATGTTCCAGGATGACAGCGGCAGCGGCCACATCAGGTTCCCGAATGGAGGTGGCATAGACAATTTGCTCCTCAGAATTGGATTCAGTGTGCCCAGTGATCCAGGCTCTTGAACTCTCTGGCCAAGAGAGAGGAAAGTTTGGCTACTGCTCCAGGTGGCAGCAGACCTTGGCATCATCCACATGGCCCTGGCTTTAGGTGCAAGGAAAATGGAAGAGTTCTGGGGTTAAAGAGGCTTCCACCCAGATTTCAGAAGGCCTGGGAGGCCAGGCAGTGGGCCCCTGTGAGGGCAGTGTGTGAAGCTGTGAGTGTGAAGCGAAAGGTGCACTGAAGACCTCAAAAGTTTAGAAAAGACAGGACTGTGGATCCTCTAAGGAATGCTGCAAAGAGGGAGCAAAGCAAGCCTAAGAGAGAAGCCATGGGAGCTGTAACCACCAGAAGTGCCATAGGGGTGAACTCATGCAAACTCTTTGGAGCTCACAATGTGCCACAAGTTGTTTTAGATGCTCGATGTGGAATTACAGGACACAATGTTAGCCCTGCTGGATTTTGGAATTGCTTTCATCCCAATGCTCTACATTCCCCTGTTGGTGCCTTTTGGAATGGTAATGTTTATTTTGTACCTTTAAATGTTGGAAGTGTTTAATGTTCATTTGTATGGGGGCAAGATGTTATGGTTCTAATATAAGCATGTCTTTGTATCTGGAAACTGGTTTAAGAAAATGTGTGTGATTGCCAGGTTGACAAGGGGTGGAATGTTATGGTTGATACATTGTGTCAACTTGGGGAGTCTAGAGGTTTGGCTGAGTGATTCAGCAGGAAGCCAAGTTGCTTACTTTTTGTACACATCCTGAGCCTGTGGGGTTGGAGGGCATGGACACTGTGTGAGAGCTACTCCCACTGGGTGGGGGTAGCCTGTTTACAATGTAAGAGAAGGAGAGAGGCTGCTTGCAGCCATTCCTCCCTTTTGCTGTGGTTATTTTGCTGTGTTCTGCTGCCGTGAACTGTAGCCCTCTGACTCTGCTTCAGAACCAGCCAAGTGTGGACTGAAACCTCCACAAGCTGTAAGCTAAATAAACCTTTAATTCCTTCATTTTGGGCATTGGGTATTTTGTCTCAACAACAAGAGAAAAGTAACCAAGACATGCGTAGTGGCCAGGGCCAGACTCAGCTGAGGGATCTTAGGCCTGAAAATGGAAAACTAGTCAGAACAGTTCTGTTTGATTCATGGGTGAAGTAGAGAGGAATGTCTACTTGGGTTGGATATGGGGCATGTCCTGACCTCTTGTCCCAGTGTACAAGGAGACATCTCAAAGCTATGGCATTTATACCCACCACTTCAGAAGATTTCCTGGAAAACAGGATTTTTTTTTAGACTGTGTCCAGAAAGCTCCAGTCCGAATGACCTTGATGTCCTGAGAGCCTGAGGAAGTTGACCAGAGTGTTACACTTAGATGACTTTTAGAGGCATTGCACAGCCCTAAACGGGGCTGGGTGGTGGGTGGAGGAAATCAATGAGAGTCATGCTTAGAATGGAAAGTCAGCTAGGAGGGAAAGAGCTCGCCCATCACTCACATTCCGGGAGATTGAGCTGCATCCCCTGGGGAAGACCCCTCACATTGCTTTTGTAATAAGCCCTCCAAGCTGCAGGATTTACTGAATTCAATCATAAAATTCCCCATTTTGATTGATTCGCACTTTGATGTCCTGTAGAGCTGCACATCCTCTGATATGTTTTGAAGAGCAAGGACAGGAAGAGCAACATCCCAGAATGGTAAGGGCTGGAACAATTCCTATTAGGAATAACAGCTACCTCTCATTTAAGGTGGTCACAGCTCAAGCCAGGCACAGGGATGGGTACTTTACATGCAGAGCACATCTTTCTGCAGCGCTACAGGACAGGCCTGGTCAGACTCACTTCAAGGAAGAGCTGCAGTCTCCCAGGGCTGGGAGTTTCCCAGGTGCCTGGCTGGTAAGTGACAGGGCTGGGTGAGCATCTCCCTGTGAGCCATCTGCAACTGTACTAATTTACACTCTCATGTAAAAGGAGAGGATTTGAAACTCTGAAATATCAACAGGACTTTTCCCTTTCCATTTGAGGTGAGAACGTATAAAAACATCCTGAAGGGGTGTAATAGAAAGCATACATGATACTGTCATCTACAGGGGGACATCTATGGGAAAGTAGTGACCTATCTCCATGACAATGGCTTATATTATCTTCTAGGCAATTTACACAGTACCTGACACCCACAGGTTATGAGGGGAAAAATTTAATATGTTGTGTTTTTCAGTGGATTCATTCCATGGCCTGTTAGCTCTGAAGTGGTCACCATGTGTCAGAAAGGCCTGGTGGAGGAGGAAAATGCTGACATCTGTGGGAGTCAGGAAGGAGAGAGAGGCAGAAAGGAGAAGCCCTCGAGGGAGATGGACTCTCAGAAGCTGTGTCCCCAGGGACACTCTCCTTCCAGCAGGCTCCTCCTCCTAACAGCTCATTTACGTAGAAACCCCTTATTTGATCAGTGCACTGATGTGCAATGCATGCCCATCCATGATCCAATGACCTTCCAGAACCCACCCTCTGAGTGCATGAGACTCTGAGGGACATTTAAGGTCTACACCTTTAAAAAAACCACATGAAACACAGTACAGAGAGCCCCCAGAGAGCTGTCCCTGACAGTTCTTCCTACAGCATAAGCACAGAAGGGAGAGCACTGTGCATGAATAGGATGATGGTATCTGGGGCTCAGCCTCATCAGCTGCAAGTAGCAGTGAGGTCTGAGTCAACACGCCTATTGCAAGAATGGGCCAGTGCCATACCAGACACCCCATTGTCTCTCAGGTTCTTTCTGTCCCTGTGAGCAAGAGCCATGCTGGGCACCTTTATAATTTATTCTGCATAAAATACATGTGCTGACCACCGTGATGTCCCACAGGCCCTTGAGCTCTGTGCAGATCTGGGAGAGGCCCTGATGCCTGCTGGAGATGGTGCTCTATCCCCTGTGCTCAGTGGAGCCCCTCTGACCCCCCTGTGTGAGGGAGTGGACTGAGGATTAATGATTGACAGCTGAGAGAGGTCCGAAACACCCCTGAAGAGGGAAAGGGGTGAGCAGCTTCATGGAGGAGGACAGAGGAGGAAAATGCCAGGGACCAGGGCCCTCGGCCTCTGCAGATGAAGGGCTGGCTATGGACTTGACTTGAGAAGTGATGCAGATGGTGTTCATGCCTCAGATGGTCTCTCAGGGTCTCTGGGTTCTTGGCACACAATGAGTGGGTCCCAGCAATGCTTGTGGGTGTACATTGCCTACAGATGCTGTCTGGCATAGAGGGTTGGCACAAGGTGCACAAACATAATGGCACACACTTCCTTGGTCAACTGGTTGTTATGGGTTGTGTTTAGTTGTCCCCAAACTCTCATGTGATGACAGGTAGGACTTTTCAGATATGACTGGATCTGGAGTGTGTGATGCTGGGATTAAGGATGTGTGATTAGTAAATTAGCCCAGTGATTTGTTTGGCATGATTCTGTTTAGTATTGAGGATGCCTCACCTGGGTGTGAGTCCTATGCACCTGAGGAGCTGGTAGCCTGGATAAAATATAAGGGAGAGAAGTGGGTTGCTGATTGTTGCTTGTGGCTGGCTTCTTGCTGCATTTTGCAGTCTGCATTCTGCCTGCCATGAACTGTTTGTCCTCTGCGAGGCCCCTCTGTGATGCTGCACTGCACTGGAGGCAGTCAGCTAGCAACTGAAACCTCCATAAGCTGTGGGCTAAATAAACCTTCTGTCCTCTAACTTAGGCAGTCAGGTATTTTGTTTCAGCAATGAGAAGTTACCAAGACAGTGGTGTACATGATTAGGGGTCAGTGCATGAAGCATCTTACAGCCCTGTTGAGAGCACTCACATCTCCAGGAGGGTTCTGAGAGCCTGGAGAGGAGACACTCACAAGGACATGCTCAGGCTTATGGGAATTCTCAATAGGAACACAGTTGTAGGAATCGTGGGTTTCCTCGTGTAGAAAGAAAACCCAGGTCTGTGCAGGCCCCACAGTTTGAATCACCATGTGAAACCTTCCTTCACCTCTCAAATATATCCACACTCTGAACTCTGTGATCTGTGAATGTGATCTCATATGATGACTCTGACTTAACAGATATGATCAATGACAGGGAGGTAAGAACAGTTTTATAAACTGTGTGGGTGAGGCTGGGTATAATAACAGGTATACTTAAAAAGAGGAAAAGGAGAGAGATTTGAAACAAACAGAGAATGAAAAGACATTGTGACCACAAAAACAAAGATTGGGGTGATGAAGTCACATTCTTAGGAACACTCCTATCTTTAGAAGCTGGAAGGAACCAGCCCAGGTGAGGTGCTTCTGTTTCTGGTTTCTGTTGTTATTGTTGCTGACTGGGAAACCCAGGGTTTCACATATGCTGAGCAAGGGCTGTACTCTCCTCTACTCTCAGGACTCCATCCTGAGCCCTATTCCTGCTAAATTTTAGCACTATAAGACTATGTCTGTCACTGTCTCTAGTTTGTCTCTGTCTCTGTCTCTGTCTCCGATTCTCTCTCCCCTCTTTCTCTTCAAAAAAATAGGCTGTGAGCACATCCAGCAAGAAGATAGCTGTGAAGCCGGCAGAGAAATGCACTGCTCATTCCAGAGAGAATGTCTAAGCAGGAGGCTTACAGATTACACGGCAGCCTGGCAAACAGTGACACATTAGCTCAAGGTGTTGGAAGGCAGGGGTGCAGCTCAGTGGCAGAGCAGTGGCCTAGCACCTAGCATGCAGACCCTGCAGACAATTCTCAGTACTGCACGGAGAAAAATAAGGTTACCATCAGCAACCCAGGGATCCATGCCTCACCCAAACCAGTGTAATCACATGGCTGAGGTAACATAAGGCATTGCGAGTAGGTACATTTGTTTTTCAGGCAACCCCAACGGCTGTAATTAGTATGGGAGTGCAATGAGATAAACTAACACTTTCAAGAACAGCATAACAACTAAACAGACTATCACTATTGAAAGAAAAGGATACTATGTGATAAGTAGCTCAAGAACTTAGCTCAGACACTGCACTCAGCAATTGGAGGATCAAAAACAACTCATGCCCACGTAGAATTTCCTCCAGGGCAGACCATATGGCACACCAATAAACAAATCTCAATAAACATTTTTATTTTGGTGTCAGAAATCGAACTCAGGACCTTGCGCTTGCCAGGTAGGCACTTGTGCCACTGAGCTATATCCCCACCCAAACCCTCAATAAATTTAAGAGGCTTCAGAGGACTAGAACTCATATGTAGTATGTTACCTGGATGAAAGATGATGAAATTAGAAGTCAATAGCAAGGAAAATGGGGAAGTTTGTAAAACAAAGTGAAAGAAACTGATGCATACCTATCCATGCATTTGATTTCTAGGCCTGCCACAAATTCATACTAACTGGCTTAGTGACTTCAAAAAAAAAGAAGGAGACATCTATTTTCTCATAGTCTGGCAGGCTGGAAAACTGGGTGGGAGTTGCTCACAGGGATGCATTCTCCCGAGCTCATCACCTTGGCTTGTAGTTGGCTATAGGCATATTGTATCTTCATGCCATCATCTTCTTTACCAGCAGGATGCTGATATCTCCCAATGTATGTATCCCAGTCTCCTCTGTTGAACAGGATGTTAGAGAACCAGGATCATTCTTCTTACTGCACAGTGTGCTGATCACTGCAACAAGTGTGGTGTTAAAATCACTGTGTGTAGGGCTGCCAAGCAATTTCAAGTTCAGTTAGGTTAAGATGATGGGCTGTGGGTGTTGTAAGGAAGCCTCACCCCAAGGAATATGTCACCTAATGAACCAGATCTGACCTCTTCACACTTAGAAGACCTTGGCAGTTATTGCCTTCCACAAAGGGGACAAAATTAGAGGATTTTGTCCATAGAGGATGGGGAACCCAGTTCTGCCAGGAACCAATGTCAGTGCACCTAAGGTGGAAGGATGGAGCCCAAGAATTTTGTTCTGCTCCTTCAGTAAATCCTGGGAAACCCTAGCCATGTTTCTGGCTATAATCTCCATTGACACAATCTCATGGGGTCAGAGAAATGTAAGGTGCCTTGTGAGTTCCTTGCTTCAAGTGATTGGAAGCAGACTGCTGGGGTCAGATAGCAGTCACATTGAGGGGCTGTGGGGTGTGAGGACCCCAGGGAGAGTGTCCCAAAACAACTGAGATGTACCCATGCTGTCAGTGTTGTAGTCCATGGAAAATTCTCAGGTTGCAGTCACTTTCTCCTCAGGGAATGCACATTGGAGACTGTGAGCCTTATTCTGAACCCGGGCTTCAGCCAGGTAGAATGGAGATGACCTGGGATCAGATGGGTCACGGTGAGGACTGAGGGAGGATTAAGGAAGCCCCTCCTCAGAGAGATGGTCTCAGAACACTGTAGGCAAACCTCTGCTGCCTGCCCTGCACTATGAGCTGCAGAATTCTCAACATATCACCCTGTTTCCCCCTCTGGGAACTGAGAGGATAGCAGACCTTCCTTCTGGTTTTACTGCTTCAGAGGGAGCAAAATAAAGGATGAGACTCAGTTAAGTCAGAGTGAGGGCTTGCAGGGACCAGGGATACTCCTCCAGGTAGGAGATCCACAGATAACACAGCTCTGCCTCTTTTCACAGCTCCCTTTATGAAAAAACCTCCCCAAGGTCTATGGCTGACTACCTTGAGAGTCAGAATCAGGTTTCAATGTCCTCATTCCAAGTCTAGGGAGCTGAGAAAGCCTTTACTCTTTTACTGTGGGAGCCTTACGTAGCCCCTGGCCACACAGAGAGCTCCCAAACAACTCAGAAATGGCTCTGTGGCTGGTCTGACACATTTTGGCTGTGAATTTTCATATAAGCACCCCTTTTCACCATAGAGACTTGGGAATCAGACCCTTGTTGTGAGCGCTGTGCCTGAGGCTCTTGTAGCTGAGAGGGCCCGGGCTCTGGTAAGAGTGATGCTGAGGGTAGAGTCAGAAAGGCCAACCCCACTTAGGGGTTCAAAAATAATCCTACCTTTCTACTGGTGTCACTTCTGCACTGCACTCTGGATCTAATTTGTCAGGCAGCTCCACGCTCTGCTGCACAACATTAATCTCCTTACATGTCCCTGGGTGTCAGAGCCTTGCTCTGAGGAGTAGAAATGAGTTCAGCACAGGTGTCCAGGAAGGAGCCCATTACCAAAAGGGGCTCCAGACAACCAGAGGTCAGAGACTTTTTGAGACAGAGCACATTCAAGTCGTCTTGGTTCTGCCTGAAAATAGGGTTGGGAGAGAAAAGGAGGATGGCATGAACTCTGCCCACACCTCTAGAGGAGGGTATCTCTGTCCAGGAAACCAGCCCTAGGCATTGTTGCTGAAAGTGCTGTCCCTTAACTTCCATGGGTGCCATCTGAGAAAGGTGAGGCCCTTGCTCACAGAGAAGGGTGTCTTAGTACCTAGAACAGGCAGATGCCACAAAAGGTTGCCCATGCTCTGAGTGTTGGGAAGCCCCATAGACAGTGAGCAACCAGGACATTCCTGGCCTTTGTAGCATGGCCTGAGGGAGCTTAGAGGACTCAGTGGAGGAACTGGGTGGCGCCATAGGTAGAGTCCCAGGCCATATCCACTGTCAAGGGAATAAATGAAGCAGGACTGATCGGCCCATGACAGATGGGACCAAGTCTGCCTGTGGTTTCCAGTTGAATTTTGTCCTGTATTCTGACTCCAAGACCTGAGGAAGAAGGACTGATATCCTCAGATAGGTTTGGCTGTTTGAGGACTGAAAGGGAGGACTATGGAAGAGACCTTGTCCAGGTATACTGATATTGTGGTACTCTGTTGAGATCCAAGCCACAGGATGAACAGAAGAGTCTAACTTCATTCATCCCTCTACAAGGAAATGATCACCTGTTTACTCTCCAGAAATGGATGAAGTAGCTTGTTAGAGGCGACCACTTGCAAACTGGACCAAGGGAGCCTAACGTCCACAAGCCTAAAGTCTTAAATCCTTAAGAAATCTTACAGAATTCTGGGGAGCACCATGAAAAGGCAGATATGACTTGTAGAACACGGCAGCTTAGGTTCCAAACTCTAAATACAAGATTTCAGGGTAAGAGTGAGCAAAGATATGTGTGTTTAGGTGGCCCAAAGCTGCTCCTTGGCAGGATGACTGTTGCTATCACAGACTGGGGTCTGAAGCAGCAATGCCAGCCTTGGTGACACATGGGCTACCAGCCCATGGGGAATGGTCCCCTGCAACTTCAAAAGGTCACCAAAATTTGGGCAAGAAGCATCATACAAACTTCATTTTGCTGACGTTGGTGGCCAAGGTGTGCTCACTGGTGTGGTAGCAAGGAAGGTGTTCCAGCATCTTCCTTAAGGAATTCACTGATTTTGATCAAGAGTGGATCAGACTATGTATTGAGCCAGAGGCCCAGGATCAATGAAAGAATGTCATAGTTGTGTCCTCCAGACTGTGAGGTATGATAGTTGGTGAACTTTAAAGAATTTGACAGTACAAAAAAAAACAAAAACAGAATTTGACAGTACGATAAAGTAGAAGGAAGAGTGGAAATGAGCCTGAGGAAATGGAATAACAACCTGCCCTGAAAAAGCATTCTGTTCTACCACTCTTGTTCTGTATGATCTCCTTGCCAACCAACCTATTGGCCTTTGAGATTATGACCACTAGTTCTGACTTTTCCCTCTCGGCAGCATATGAGCTCCCCCAGTAATTAGCACCTATCCCACCCTGGCCATCCCATATCACAATCTGTTCCAGGGTCCCAAGTCAACACACATATTATCTTCCTCCCAGCCTTGGCCCTCTTATTCTGCCATTGTAACAAAAAACAATACTGACTCATATTAACTCCCTGGAAATTCAAGAATATTTCTCTCCTTAGTGATTTTATAATACAAATTTTATTTATATTCAAAAATATTTGCTTTTCTGATGTACACTGTGGTGAATTTTAATAATGAAAAATCACTACTACCACAGTAAAGACTCATCACAACCCCCAATATGGTGTGTTCATGCTACCTTTTATAGGAAAACTTCCTGTCCCCATCCTTGTGTAGCACCTGGCCACACAGGTCAATTCTATATCCTTACAGTTTTCCATTTTTAGTACATCATAAGAATGAAAAGCTGGAATTTATGGCCTTTACAAAGTGGCTGCTTTTCCTGGACATGATGCATTTTTGATTCAACCATATGCTTGTGAATAACAGTGGTTTGTCCTTTATATTTCTGATTACCACTCCATTGGATTGATGAGTCATGGTTTATTTATCCATGTCTCACCTGAGAAATGTTTGGGCTTGTTTCAGTTTTTGTCTGAGACTTATCAATAAAGTTGCTATTTCTTTAGCCCACAGATTTCTGTATGAACATTTGTTTTCCTTTCACTTGGGTAAATACCTTGGAGTAGCATTGCTGGGCCATATGAGAAGCATGCTTCAGTATATTGAAAATTGTGCCAAAATACCTTTCAAAATGGCAGTAATATTGTCCTCATAACCACTGTATGAAGCTTCCAGTAATTTCACAAACTCACCACTGTGTGTAGTTTGTCAATTGTTTTCTTTTTCATTATTTTTGAATATTAATCATTGTACTAGATGTATCAATTCATCTCATCATGTCTTTTCTTTTCCTTTTGGTGTTGGGGATTGAATTCAGAACATGCTATGCAATGCTCTACCACTGAGCAACACCACAGCCCTTTACTTGTGGCTTTAAAGTTGCATCTCTAAAATAGCTGCTAATGCTGGGGACCTTCCTGCATGCTTGCTTATCTTACTCTGCATGCTTTTCTATCTTCTTGGTCTATCATTTATCTTTGGTGAAGTATCTGAACAAATGTTCATTATTCTAAAAATATTACTTTATCATTGTTGATTATTGATTTTCTTGACACTCTGGATAGAAGTCAGATATGAAATGAGTAAATCCTCTTTCCAAATCTATGGCTTCTCTTTTCATTATTTTAACTGATTCTTTCATAGGAATATCTTAAAAGTACATAAAACCCAATTTATTTTAATTTTCATTTACAAACAATTATTGTGTTGTTATATGTAAAATATCTTGTCTACTCTGAAGTCACACATATTTTTCCAATGCTTTTATCAAGAATTTTAGAGTTTTATATTTTTCACTTAAATTTTGATCCACTTTGAGCTAATTTATGCTTATGATTTGAGATATCTGCATCTGGTTTTTCTTTTTGTACCAGGAATCAAACTCAGGACCTTGTGTTTGACAGGTAGGGGCTTATGCCACTGAACTATGTCCCCAGTCCAAGATATCTGGATCTGAATGTGTAGCTTAGTGATGAAGAGCATTTCAGCATCTATTAGGCCCTGGCTTCTATCCCCACCATGGTTAAAGAAAAACAAGGGATGTAAGCATAAGTAAATCATTTTATTTTTGGATTTTTGGTTTATAAGTTTTTAAATGTTATGTATAGTTATGTAGCTGTTTAAGTATTATTTCTGAAAAGACTGTTATTTCTCCATTAATAATCTTTGCAATTTTGTGAAAGATCAGTTGGTTATATTTGTTTTGTCTATTTCTAGGTCTTTGCTCTTTTTCTTTTCAGCTTTCTGTCTGTCTGTGTGTTCACTAATATCATGCTGTTTTAATTTGGCTTCTTAAGTCTTGGGAAGACTGTCAATAATCCAATTTTTGTTCTTCTTTTCCAAAATTTTCTTTCTAAAATTAATTTCATGTAAAAGTCCGAATCATTTGCTTGATATCTATAGACATCCTGTTGTATAGCTAGGTGTTATGGTTGATATATTGTGTCAACTTGAGGAGTCAAGCTGCTACAGTAAGTGACTCAGCAGTTCTACATCCTGAGTGAAAAGAACATGCCCTTAGCACTCCAGGATGTTCACTTTGTGAACTTGAGAAGTTTAGAAGGTTAAATATGTGACTCAGTGGGGAACCAGTGTCCTTACTTTGGATTCATCTTGGCCCTGTATAAGGGGAGGGCAGCGAGATGCTTTGGGCATGGACAGATAGCCAGCATACAATATGAGGGAAAAGAGTCTTGCTTTCTCCCCCTTTTTGGTCTTGTTGCTTTTATTGTCTTCTGCTTCCTTGAAGTGTTGCCTGTGTACCAAGCCACCCTGCCTTGGAGCCAACTGATTATGGACTGAAACCTCCACAAACTATGAAGTAAATAAACCCTTACTTCCTTAATTTTAGGCAGTAAGTATTTTGTCAGAGTAAAGAGAGAAAGATAACTAAGGCAGAATTTGGTACCAGAGTGGTGAGGGCCTTGCTGTGACTATACCTAACCATGTGGTTCAAGAGCCTTCGGGAATGGCTTCTGGGAAGAGATTGGAAAAGTTTGGGGATTTCATCTGAAAGAGAAGTACTATAACACCTTCTGCTGTTGGGTAGGGAGATTCTGGCTACAGTTCAGAGGACCACAAGACCGATAGAAGTCCTGCTGGAAAACACAAGGCTCTAGAGGTTTCTGTTGGGATGAAGGACTGAATTGGGTGCTGGACTCCAGATGATGTATGTTATGGCTTGGAAAAATGTTTGCATTTTGCTCAGGTCCAGAGAATTTGACTGAGACTAAGAGTAAGGGCAATAGACTGATTAATCTGGCAGAAGAAACTTCAGGGTATTTGAATGTTGCAGCTGTGGCATGAGTATTGTTGGGGGCTTTTAGCCACATTTATGTTTTGAATCAAGAGCAAAGAGCACAGAATGGTGATTTAAAGCATATGAGTTTGGTCAGAAAGGAAGCTCCAGTAAAGATTGGACTGCAAAGAAAAAGCTGAGGAGACCTTGATTGCTGAGTAAGAAGATGAGAATAGAAAAGATGGCCCAAGGACATCATTAGTATCAGCAAGTCTCCACTCTTTGCCTCATGAAACATGCAAAAGTGAAACACTTTCCTTTGAGGAGAAAGCCACAGAGCACAGTGTTTCAGAATGGCGGTGGCACAAAGAATTTGTTCCTCTGAATCAGGTTTAGAGTGCTCAGCAATTCAGGCACTCGACCCCTACAGCTAAGAGAGAAGAAAGCCTCGCTGCTTCTCCAGCTTGCAGCAGACCTTGACATCATTCATGTAGCGCCAGTTTTAGGAGTATGCAGAATGTAAGAGTTCTGAGGTTAAGAAGGCTTCTACATAGATTTCAAAAGGCCTGGGAAGCCAGGCAGTGTGATCCCGAGAGGGCAGTGTGTGAACTTGTGAGGGTGAAGTGAAAGGTGCAGTGGAAACCCTAGAAGTTTGGAAAAGCCAGAAATGTGGATTGTCTGAGGAAATCCGCAAGGAGGGAGCAAAGTGGGCCAAAGAGAGCAGCTATGGGAGCCATAATCACCAGAAGTGCCACAGGGATGCAATCATGCAAGCACTTTGGAGCTCAGAATGTGCCACAAGTTCCTTCAGATGCTGGGTCTAGAACTACACAGTACTGAATGTTTGCCCTGCTGGATTTTGGACTTGTTTTCATCCCACACCAGTTGTATTTCCCTGTTTGCAACTTTTGGAATGAAAATGTTTATTTTCTGCCATTGAATGTTGCAAATGTCTAACTTTTCATTTTTACACAGGTTTGCAACTAAGAATTTGCCTCACATCTTGGAGGAGACTTGGTGCCTGGACTTTTCAGCAATGTTGAAACTGTTGAGTTTGACAACTCTTACAGATGGACTAAGTGCCTATTACAACAAGAGATGTGCATGAGTCTTTGGGGGCCAGGAGAAAAATGTTATGGTTCTAATCTAATATAATGTTGATAGACTTAATACTAGTTCTTAAGGATAGTTAAGCTGTATTATAATGTCTAAATTGTGAAATGCTAAATATTAACCAAGGAAAACTTATCGTCGCTTCTGGTGAGAGAATTAGTACATTTATGTTTGTACACAGGATATTTATAACATTAGTTGTAATTATAATCATGTCTTTGTTTCTGGACACTGGTGTAAAGAAACGTCTCTGGTTTGCAAGTTGACCAGTGTGTATTGATAGGGTTGATACATTTGTTGTGCCAACTTGAGGAGTCAAGAAGCTGAACTAAGTGAGTCAGCAGTGCTACATCCTGGGGTGAAAAGGAGATGCCCTTACCTCTCTAGGATGTTCATTGCGTCAACTTGAGAAGGTTAGAAGGTTAACTGTGTGATTCATCAGGGAACCAGGGTCCTTACTTTGTATTCATCTTGACCCTGTGCAAGAGGAGGGCAACAAGATGGTGTGGGATTGGGGGGATAGCCATATAAGGAAGGAAAAGAGGCTTGCATTCTCTCCCTTCTTGATCTTGTTTCCTTTGCTGTCTTCTGCCACCTTGAAGTGTTGCCCTTGTGCCAAGCCACTGTGCCTTGGAGCCAGATGATTATGGACTGAAACCTCCACAAACTGTGAGCTACATAAACCCTTTCTTCCTTCCTTAATTTTGGGTGTTGGGTATTTGGTCTCAGCAAGGAGAGAAAAGTAACTAAGGCACTAGGTGTGCTGGCACATGCATGTAATCGTAGCAGTCTGGGAGGCTTAGGCAGGAGGATTAGAAATTTCAGCCCAGACTTTGCAATTTAGTACTTTATGCAGACCCTGTCCCCCAAGGAAACATAACAAAAAACAGTCTGTGAATGTAGTTAGTGGGAAGTATCTAGGTTTAATCCTCACTGGGGGAAAACATATATATCCATAAATAAAACCTGCTGTGATTTTGATGTGACTATATCCATAGATGAATATGTAGAGAACTGATATTTAATGATACTGAGTATCGTAATTCATGACCATACTGTCTTTGAACAAATTAGGTCCTCCTTTATGTTTATCAGCATCATTTTGTAGTTGCCAGCACATCAAAGGTGCAAATAATATTTTTTAGAATTATACCTAATTGTTTAGGGGGGTACTTTAAATAACGTTGCTTTTTATATTATGCTGAATAAAAAAGCAATTTAAAAAGAAAGCACATGGAATGAATCACTTACATGTAGTGTCAAGTATAGTCCAACCCATATCAGCATAGAATGGAGTGGTGGTTGTCAGGGTCTGGGAGAATGAAACGAGGCACTGTTGCTGACTTAGTATGACATTTCAGGACAGTGAGATCTAAAGATCTGCTGTGCAACATATGCCTATAGTTAACAGTAGGGTGCTGTGCATTCAACATTATTCAGCAGGGTCAAGCTCATGCTGTGCCTTCCTACTAAATTAAAACCAACACAGAATGGAATATACGGAAACATTTTTAGGTGATATATGTGTTTATTACCTTGATTATCATGATGGATATTTGGCTATGTAGATATATCTAAATTCCCCCAATTGTATATATTAAGCATTTTGAGATTTTTAACAAGATTACACCACAATAAAGGTGCTAAAAATCCATTTCCAAGTATTAATTGCATAAAATATAGAAATATAATTTCTGGACTCAGTATTGAATTTCCACACTATGATGGTGATTTTTTGGCTGACTTAGTGAAACATCTACTGTACTTTAGACTTCAGTAGATTCTTTTATTTAGATAATGATTCTCTGCTAATAAAAATGGTTTTGTTTCTTCCTTTCCAATATGTGTTGAATAGGACTGGTGAAAACAAATAACATTGCTTTTTTTCAACCTAGAAGAAAAATTTCATTTTCCCTTTTTAACTGTGGTACTAGTTTTAGGATTTTCCTGGATGCTTTGGATTAGGTAGTGAGAGTCAACTTTTATTTCTGTTGTGCTGAGAATTTTAAAAATCATAAATGGCATTGGCTTTTATTTAAGCTTTTCCTACCCCATTTGGATATGTTTGTGTGGTTTTCTTATTTGCTGTGACATACTGACTGATTTTTAGTGGCGAACCAGCCTTGCTATTTTAGGATAAATCAACTTGGTCATGCTGAATTATCCATTTTAATATTCATGGACTGAATTTTTTCTACATTAAAAATGATAAAGGATTTCAAACCAAATGACGGGTTAATAGTGCTTATTATATTACACGTTGTTATCTTTAACGCAGTTGTTAAGATTACCGAATGCAAGAATAGAAGATTGATCAAATCATGAAAGAGAATAAGAAAATAATTTAAAAGAACATTAGCAACAATACATAGTGTCACTAGGCAGGATTGCAGGAATTCACCAATGGTTGTTATACTGCAAATTGTCATCATATAAGTTGCTCAGATTACCAGATAGAAACATGCAAATTTGGTGAAAATAGTGTAAAAAAGCCTTTTAATCATGATTAACTGTTCCTCTTAGCAAGACTCTCAACAAATCATCAGATACCAACAGTACAGTTATGCCACCAATCCATATATATAATTTACCTTAGTACTTTTTCTTCTTTCCTCATCCCAGGTTTTCCTTCCTTTGAGCAGTTTCTTTCCCCTTCTTATTATCTGTTATATTCTTTGGGTTTTATTTTCTCTTTTATGTTCTTACACCATGGAGCCAATACTTACACATGTTGGTCCGATTTATTGCACTTATGGGTATGGTCTCTAGTTGAATCCATTTACCTATAAAACCCTCAAGTTTATCTTTTTTATAGCTGAGTAATACTCCATTGTATGGAAATACCACATCTTTTTTATTCATTCCTCAGTTGATGGGCATCTGAGCTGTTTCCAAGATTTAGCTATGACAAATTGTGCTGCTATAAACATGGGTGCACATATATCGCTGTGGTATGATGATTCCAATCCTAGTTTTGTGAGGAATCTCTAGACTGATTTCCACTGTGGTTTCACCAATCGACACTCCCACCATCAGTGGAGAAGTGTTCCTTTTTCCCCACAGCCTCTCCAGTATTTGTCATTGGTTGATTTCTTAATGATAGCCATTTTTTTGTGGGCTGAGATGAAATCTGTGTTGTTTTTATTTGCAATTCTTGAATACACTCAGCCACCTTATTTTTGACAAAGGTGCAAAACTTGTTCATTGGAAGAAAAATACCTCTTTAACAAATGGTGCTGGAAAAATTGGCTTTCTACATGCCGAAGAATACAGCTAGACCCATATCTATCACCATGCACTAAACTAAAGTCAAAATGGATCAAAGATCTAAATATCAAAACAGAAACAGTAAATTTACTGGAAGAGAAAGTAGGTAAAACTCTCAAAGACATAGGGGTAGGCAGAGAATTCGTGAAAAGAAACTGAACTTTATGGGAAATACTTCAAAGAATCAACAACTGTGATCTCATATTATTGAAAAGTTTCTGCACTTCAAAATAAATCACCAACAGAGTAAAAAGAAAAGCCACAAATTGGGAAAAAATTTTTGTCCAACTTCCCCTCAGACAAAGGACTCCTATCTAGAACATACAAAGAATTAAAAACAATCAGGCCCCAAAAATTCAAAGACCCAATCCAAAAATGGGCATGTGAGATGAACACACACTTCTCAGATGAAAAAATACTAAAGGTGAATAAATATATGAAAAACTGTTCTTGGATCGCATTTGATATTTGTGTGACAAATTTAACATTTACAATAACATGTAATAGTGGTCTGTAGCTTATTATTATGGTTTTTTCCAGTCTTGGTAATGAAATTATTGCACACTTCACTAAGTGAATTTAGAATTATTTTCCCCTCTTCAAATTTCTAAATAGTTTATGGGGCAAAATGTGTATAGTTTCTGTCTAAAATATTTAAAACAGTCACCAATGAAACCTTTGTACTGGATGGAGATTTAGGTAGATTTAGGTAGATTTGGAAGAATTTTTAATTTTTATTTCATTTCTTTAATAGAAAGGATATATAAACAACTACTTTCTTCTGAGTGATATTTTCAGCTTTTATCTTCCACCGATTTGTCTTTTTTGTCAAAGCTGTCAACTTCAAGGGCATAAAGTTTTAGTGTGTTGTTTACTGTATACTGCACCGGCAGTGATAAATAGCTGTTCAGTGCAGTTACAGGAATTTGAGTTTTCTCTCTTCCCATGGTTAGTCTGCTGTGGGACTTACATGTGTTATGAATTTTGATACAGAGATTTCTTTCACTGATATTTCCTAATACCTTTTAGTATTCAAGTTCACAAATTTCTAATATCGTTAGTATTTTCTTCCTTCTGCTTCCTTGCCATGGCTGATACATTTTGTCAACTTGGGGAGTCTAGAGGTTTGGCTGAGTGATTCAGCAGGAAGCCAGGGTGCTTTCTTTGTATACATCCTGAGCCTGTGGAAGAGGAGGGGATGGAGATTGTGTGAGAGCTATACGCCCCCTGGGTGGGGGCAGCCTGTTTACAGTGTAAGGGAGGTAGAAAGAGGCTGCTTGCCCGCCATTCCTTCCTTTTGCTGGTTGTTTTTGCTGTGCTCTGCTGCCCTGAACAATTTGCTCTCTGCCATGTGCCACTCTGCCTCAGAACCAGCCAAGTATGGAATGAAACCTCCATGACCTGTAAGCTAAATAAACCTTTCCTTCCTTCATTTTGGGCGTTGGGTATTTTGTCTCAGCAAAGAGAGAAAAGTAACCAAGACATTCCTTTATACATCCTTTATGGTTCTGTTATCATAAGGCAGAAACTGGTAGTATGAATGTGAGATTTTATTAAACATTATATATCGGAAACTCCCCACCCAAAGCACTGGGACAAACCCCGCCCACTGCCCTGCACTTGGTAGGCACTGTTCCATCCTGAACCATTTTACAGAGAAAGTTACCTAATCAGTGTACATACCATTAGTGCAGTCTTTGGTGGCACTGCCCACTTTTGTTAGGGTAACACCTTTAGGTCTCTTGAGGCATTGGGTTGATTGCAGCATAAAGAATGATGCAAGAATCATCACTGTGAGGATGATTGCGTACATGTGATTAATTTCTCCGCATTCATTGGGGATGTAACACTGTCAACCACGCACCTCAGCCATCAAAATTCTTGCAGTCTACACCTCATGTTGCTGTTCCTCTCCTTCAAGCTACAAAAACATGCAAAAACACACCTCCTCACTGCTGACTGTGAGACAGTGTTAAGGATGAAATTAGTTTTCAGTACTCCAGGCTTACCCAGTCTTTACCATATGTGGGCAAAGAGACAAATTTTACTCTTACTTTTCCTTGTTCTTTACTCATATTTATTTATAAAGAAGAGTCTTGAAAAACAGATGATAAAACCACTCTTGGCTTGGATTAGTTGAAGAATAAATTACTGTAACAATCTAGTACCATGCAGTAGAATCCTGTTACAGCTATTTAGTTAGGTCACACTAAGCTCCTATGAAAAAGGAAACCAAATATGAAGCCTCACCATAAAGTTACAGAAAATTTTTTCTGAGAACAAGGAAGGACCTGATGGGAGAATTCAAGAAGGAGCTTAGGGAGTCTACTCCCCTTTTTTGAGTGTGCGTAGAGAAAGGGCCTTGCATGTCCTCAGTATCCCTAATAGGGGCCGATTTTCTGTCCACATTTGTAATGTTTACATCTCCCAGTGGTTACACCCAGCATCGTGACTCTCTTTCCAGACCCTTCCACAGAGCAATAAGGGGCACAGCTTGTGTTCCTTGGGTCAGTAAACCCCTCTCAGCCTTTCCATCTCCGGGATGCATGGGTTTAGACATCATAGAGCACTACATGGACAGGTTCATGGGGAGGGAAGGTCTGATGAGGTGGCCCAGCCAATCCAATTGGAGAAAGGAGGGATTTTCAAGGACACCAAAAGCACCTTGCACACTGATCTGCCATCCCTTCTTTTCTTCCCTAGTCTACTACTGTGGGTGACATGAGGGAGAGTGTGTTTCCCCCACACTTTTCAGGCTGACAGGTCATTCACTGGCACATTCTGTGCTTCCTTCCACCATTACTTAGTTTGTATGTTGGTACCTGAAATCCACCCATGCTCACATGGCCACAGCAAAGTATATGTGAAGATGTGGATCAGCCCTCTCCTACAAATTCATCTGTGCACCTTGAAGTCCATTCTCTTTTTGGCTACTACTAAGGAATATGTCTGCCTCACCTCCTCTTCCGAGTGTTCCCTTATCATCTACTACCATTGTGTACTAATGTTTGAAAACACTGGCTTCAGCCTCATAAGATTACAGTGAAAAAACATGTTCTCATGGATGTCCTAGATTTGTGGTCAAGCTCAGGGGCCTGCTTGTCTCGGCAGGTGTGGTATCCAGACTTGAGCTTTAACAGTGTGGGAGAGAGGGGGCCGGTAGTCATGTGTCACAAGTATGTGGGATGTTTGCATATAGGGAAACAATTTAATGAACTTCCACTTTGGTTGTGCTAATAAGCAATGAAGACTGATGCATTTGCAGAGTAGGATGGGGTTAGGTGGAATGGATCAATATCTGTTCAATAGAGAGAGATTTTTACAAGTGTGTCCACATCAGACAGGGAGAAGTGAAACTATCCATAACAATAAGAAAATGTGTATAAAGTTCTATCAATGAAGAAAATGTTCTATTACTAATAGCATTACATTGTCACTGGACTGGAGATAATTATACTTGCAGCTGCAAATGTAAATTGCACCATAAAATTTAAAATAAGATCAGAAATTGTGAATTAAAAGGTATAAATATGACAAAAGTTGAGGAATATTACATGGGAAATTATAGAATACATTAGACAGAAGAGATAAATAGATACAAGCTTTAATCAATACTCAGGTTATTTAACACTATTATAATAATCAATTCTTGCCAAATATCTTGATATGTTCACTGGTCTCTAAATAGAAACTTTAAGTGAAACATTCATTAAAAATTGAAGGGACCACCCCTCCAAGAAAAGCAGACATGGTGGCACATGCCTAATCCCAGCACTCGGTAGGCTGAGGCAGGAAGATTGTTGCAAGTTTGAGACCAGCCTAGGCTGCAAAGTGAATTCAAGGCCAGCCTGAACTGCATAGTGAGAACCTGTTTCAAAAAGACAAGAAAAATTCAAAGGACCAAGAAAAACCAAAGAAATCTTTCAACAAAGAACAGATTTGAATGAGTTATCCTACTTCATTTCAGGAACTATAAACTAAAAATTTAAAAAGGACAGTGAAATAACTCTATAAACATATTGGTGTAACAGAATGAAGTCTAGGAACAGATCCACCTATATCTATATATAGAAAAAAATAATTATGGGAAAGATGCCACTGAAGATTACATGAGAGAACGGACATTCTCTAAAACAACTAGTTCTACCAGGCATAGAGATGCATGCCTGTAATCCCAGCACTCTGGAGGCTGAGGCAGGAGGATTGTTGAGAGTTCTAGGCCAAGCTGGAATACAACATGAATTTGAGACCAGGCTGAACAGCATAATGAGACCCTGTATCAAACAGACAAACAAACAAACAAACAAAAAACAACATCAAACAATTCCAAAACCATTGGTATCCACACCCAAAGAATAAAGCTGGAGCTACACTTCGTTTGTATCCATTAATGTTGACATAGATGTTTCTTCCTCAGCTTCTCCTCACTGGGACAAAACACCTCACAACCACAAGGCAGAGGAGAGCCTCGCTGTGGCCCATAGGTTTTGACAATGAAGCAAAGGCAGTCAAAGACAATACCCAGTTCAGTGTTGCTTCAAGTGAATCAACCCTTTCCCCAGGCCTCACCCTAAATGGGAGATGTTGGAGGACACATTCCATGTGAGGCATAACTGTTTATGCCTCCTGAGAGCAAGACAAACAGCAGTAGGGATGCTCTGAAGAATTAGGTCCTGTGGCTGTCACTTCCACACTGGGATCCTGTGGGCTAACCAACAGATAGGAAACCCCGCAGCATCTCTTTATTTTGCTTAAAATGTGTTACATTACTTTGAACACTGTGTGCAAATTATGCACATTAGGGGGGAGTTCAGTGTGATATTTCCTCACACGCATATGGCGCACACTCATCAAACGCAGCCTCACTTTACCCATTCTCCCCACACTCTTTCCAACCTCAGGAAATCACTGCTCTACATTCAGATAGACGTTTTTGAAGCTTCTCCACATGAGAGAACATGCTGTACCTGCCCTTAAGGGCCTGGCTTATTTCATTTCAAATATGACCCTATTCCCACCCACTACACCTTACACGAACTCAAAAGTTTTATTTTACAGCAGATAAATAATAGAAATATCTAAAAAGAAATCTAACTATATTTATATAACTATATATATGTCATATAACTATATATATATAAATCATATATATATTTTTTTCAGGCAGAGGATTCTAATATAAACAGACCAGTAAGTGGTATTCCTGGAAAAGAAATAGAATATGATAAAATTCTCAATTTTCCTTAAATCTCATATAAGTTAGTGATTTACCCTTAGAGTCCAACATGACAAGCAAGTTATGCTACTGCCTTGTGCTTTTTGAACAAATCTTGGGAACAGTAGAAGAGAGAAGCAATAATGTCTAGCAAACACATATGGGCAACTAAATGTAAATATCAGAACCTGAGCAATCCCTTGAGGAGACTGCAGACTGTTGACCTTGGACTTGCTTTTAATGGAGCAAGGCAGACAAACAGGAGTCTGTGCTGAGCCATGCAAAGATGGCTCATAATACTATGAGTTGGCCTCTACACTACTGCATAGTCTGAGGCAACACCTCATACCAGAGATGTCAGTGGCCCAGAAGAAGCATGAAGCCAGTAAGAAATTGGAGGAAGTATGGCTTCAGAGTTTGTGTTAATAAATACCTGCACCTACCCTTGTGGATTAGGACTGATTTTCAAAAAATTACTATAATACAAAGAAACATAAAGAATGCAGGCTGGGGATATAGCTCAGTGGAATAAACGCCTGCCTGGCAGGTGCAAAGCCCTGAGTTCAATCCCTGGTACTGCTAAAAAAAAAAAACAAAAAAGAATGCAGGAGAAATAAGAAAGTAGAGGGCCAGGGATATGGCTCATTGGCGCAAGTGCCTGCCTGGTAAGTGCAAGGTCCTGAGTTTGATTCCAGGTACCACAAAATAAAAGAAATAAGCAAGTAGAGCACTTTGAAGATATCAATATGTAACACAACAACCACTGTTAATTTCCTTATACTTTGTCTGTACCTCTGTATTGTTTGTATTGTTCTTATGCTATTTTGTAAATGGATGTCTGTTTGTTAATATGTTTTCTTCCTGTTTTAAAAATTTTAAAAAAATTAGATAGTAGAGCACTGAATCATGCATATGAACCATAAATTCTCTACAATCAAGAAAAATTGTCCTCCCTTCAGCCCCAGGGAACCCTGGGAGACAGGGTCTTGTTGTGATGTGACCATTCTCGGATCCACAAAGGATGAGGGTCTAGGCTGCACCAAGAACCAAGGTGAAGATCTCTAGGGAGGACAAAGTGATTGGCAGGACACAGTTGTTCCCCTCCTATCATACCCCAGTCACGGTGATGGTGTCATATCTACTGACTGTTATTTCTAGGAGTCAGAGTGATGGCCTTGCACTGAGCTGTGCATTTTAGATGAAAGGAGTGGAGAGGTCTCTTAGGGGTCAAGGTTAAGGGCTGGAGGAGGAGTGTGAAACATTCATTGCTGACAGACTCTCACCAAATGGTCCACACATGCTCTTTTATCATTCCTGCACTGCCAGGAAAGATTTTGAAGTGAGACTACAGTGCCACTCAGGGGAGCCTGAGGTTCAGGTTCTCAGTCTGAGGGGAACAGAATAAGGTCTATAGAAGACAGGAGTCCAGGCTTGACCAGAAACATAGGTGATGATACCTTGGGAGAAAGAGAGACTGGAGTTAGGGAGACTTCCCTTCAATCCCTGCTGTCAGACCCCAGGCCTGTTACTGGAATCAGGGTCCACTGACTGCACATCATTGGCTTAAAGCAACAGGAGACCCTCAGGAAGGACTGTGGAGAAGAGTCACTGTGCCCTGTACTTCCACCTCTGCTATCCTAGGAAGATGGTTGACTCTATTTGCCAGATACATCTACAGGTGAAGAGTGGGCAAATGTAAACATCTGGGCCTGCATCAGCCAAGGCTGGACCTCTAGATTCTATTCCTCTTTCAGTCTGGAGGAAACACAAACAGAGGTGTCCAGATGTGCCACATTTTAGGCTTCCTGGTTTCCAGGAGGTGGAACTAACTGTGAGGATCTTCATCAGGTCACGGGAGGAGATAAATCCCGGCAAGAAAGGGAGCAGGGCAAGATCTGCCAGGAATCAACGTGAGGAACTTGAGTGAGGCCTGAAAATTGTTCTTTATTGGTTCGTGATTATAATACATAATGATTACATTCTTCATGGGGAGTTGATAAAACTGCATGACACGTGTTCATTCTATTTTTACCCCTTTCCTTTCTTCTTTCTCCCCCTCCCTGCTTGTCTTGAAACTATAAATGTGTGTGTGCGTGAGTGCACACTTGCATGCACTCATGCATTATATGTATTTGGAGTACATAAGAATCAAATTCTTTAGGTGAAAATGTCTCAATTTTCCCTTTTTTATTTGACTTAACTCCCAATTTCCCCCTCTCCATTCCCTCCCATATAAGATATAGCTTAGTATTTACTATTTGTATTTTCTTTTGAACTTTAATATCATATTTTGAGTGACTCATATAAGAGAATGTATGCAATATTTAATTTGTGTGTCTGATTTATTTCACTAAACATTATGGTCTTGAGATGTATACATACAAATAAGTCAAGTTTACCCGTTTTATGGGAAAGTGATACTCCATTATGCATAAATACCACATTTTTTATCTATACGTTTTTTGATGGACATATAGGCTCCTTCTAAGATTTGGCTATAGTAGATACTACTGCTGTAAACATGAGTATGTGTGTATCACTGTATTAGGATCTCTTTATTTATCTCTGGAAGAAACATAGAAGGGAAAATTTCAGTTGAATATAATTTCTAGGGTTAATTTTTCAAATACTTGCCATACTGAATCCCACACTGATCGTACCAGTTTACAGTCCCACCAACAATGAGAAAGGGTTCCTTTTCTCCAAGAAGGCTCACCAGCATTAGCTCTTATTCAATTTCTTGAGGATAGCCATTCTTTCTGGAGCAAGAAGTGTCATTTCTTTGCATAAGCCCAATTCTTGATTGGGACTTTTAATTTTGGGGCACTAATTATTTTGTGTTTTATATATTCTAGATAAATTGTCCATTGTCTGAGGATTAGCTGGCAAATTTTCATCATTCTGTAGATTACTTACCTCTTCACTATGCTGGGTGTTCCTTTGCTTTGCAGAAGCTTTTAAAATTGTTCTGATCACATTTTTTGATTTTTGATATTATTCCTTGTGTACTTGTGATTCTGCTTATACAGACCTTCCCTAAAACTGTTTCTAGCAGTTTTACCTATTTTGTCCCTGTATCCCTGGAGTTAATCCTCCTTCATCCAGTTGATTTCCTGCATTCTGTTTGCTAGTATCTTACTAAGAATTGTGCCTCTGTATTCCCAAAGGTGACTGGCCTGTTTTACTCCTTATTGTGGGGACTCTTCTGTGGTTTTGGGATCAGGGTAATGCTTGCTTCCAAGAATGAGTTCAGGAGTCTTGCTTCCCATTAAATTTCATTAAGGTGTTTGAAGTGTATTGGCATTAGGTCTTCTCTAATGTTCTTGTAAAAATTGACAAGACTTCAGCTTTTGGGGCAGTTTTTCCTATAAAAGTTCTATAATTTCATTGACTGAGATTTTATTATTCAGAATTTTTATATTTTTCCAGATTTTGGAGTTCATATATACATAGGAATTTATATATTTTTTCCCACTTCTCCATTTTACTAAGGTCTTAGAGTAATTAAAATGATCGTCTGGATTTCTGCAGAATTCACTTGACTTCAACTTCTATAATTTTAATTGCTTCAAGTGGGTTCTATTTTTGTCTTTCTTTTTGTAAGAATAGCTGGGAGTTTGTGAATTTTATTCAAACTTTCAAAGAACCAACTCTTCAATGTGTTTATTCTTTTCTTTGTCTCTGCAACACCTAGAGTAATCACTGCCTAGATTTTGAAATCTAGAGCAATTTGTGCTTGGCCTAGGCTCTGGCTACAAAGCAGGACTTAGGCACTTTCCTACTATGCTCAAAATCTTCATGGCATCTTTTTCTATTGTGATCCCCTCCTCAGTTGTTTCCAGAGAATATTTCTTACCCAGTTTCTGTGGAAGTGTAACAATGGAAACTCTAAAGTGAAGCTGACCTATGTCTCTTCTGAGTTCCAGGTTCACTTAACCAGTTTCTGGAATAGAACCCAAGCCAAGGCACTCTCCAAGGATATGGCCAGCACCTGCACAGGGCTCAGTCCTCTGTTGATTTCTTGTAAGGGCTCTGTGGGAGTAGGACTCCACATTGTCCTTGGAGATCGGAGCAGCTGCCAGCCCATTGAGCCACTGCTTTCTCTTCCTGGGACCTCCCAAACTTTTGAGCTTTCATTTTGCTTCTACACATTCAATACATTTCCCAAAATCCAGCATTCAAGGAGGAAGTGTACACCAATCCTTCCATTCTCTGTGATGTAGTCAGTGTCTTTAATGTCTTTGTTGTCTTTTAGTATATATTTGAAGTACATAATGATCACCTTCCTCCTGAGGATTTGTTCATTTACATATTACATTTACTATTTGTTCCCTACCCCTCCCCATTGACAAAATTCTATTTTCACCCTTCTCTTCAATGTTTTCCTTTAAATGACTTTTCCCTTCCATCCCTGCCTCCTTCACTATCTCTTGCTTCCCTTCCTAATCAAACAGGTTCTTTCTACTGCCTTGTAGTTAACCACAATATTGCTTGTTATTTATACTTCGGGTTTCTCACACAACAGAAACAATGTCATAATTGATCCTGTGCGCCTGGTGTACTTCATTGAAGATTACGGTCTCGAGGAGCATCTATTTACCTAAAAGAAGTCTCAAGTTTATAACTCATTATTATTAGAGTAGTACTCCATTATATGTAAATATCATATTTTCTTTATCTATTCATGTGCTGTTGGGTGTATGGGCTGTTTATAGCAGCACAGCTTTGTAATATCTAAATGTTGGAAGCCGTCTGTCTAGTTTTCAACTTTCTGTCCATTCCGCCAGAATTCATGGGATCCACAACTTTCCTTTTTCACTGTTTTTTCTCTTCCCCAGGTTTTATATTCTAGTGTATGGATTCAGAATCCTTGAGGAGCTGAATTCCTACTGGTCACCATTCTGCTACTTTTTTAGCACTGATGATTTGAAGGTGAATTACCACCCATAAATGAAGAGGCCTCACAGAGCCTGGTGTCCCCTGTTATTACTCTGGAGATCTTTGTGAGGATGGCTGTATATAAACTGCTAGCAATACTCCTAAGTGCTTGCAGATGAGAAAACTCAGGGAGGTGAGCACCTTGGTCCAGGAGGTGACCACAAGTCAGTAGAGGGAGCTACATATGCTTAGTAAATGGAAGAACCCAGAATCTAACAGATTCATGGGGTTGACCCTTCCTGAGAACTGATGGTGCTTGCAACCTAGAAGCAATAGATCCCAGAATCTGCCTGTCCCTCAGGGCAGCCCTGAGAGTCTCTAATTAGTGTGCTCACTTCTACCATGGGCTGGACAGGAGGCTTCAAGGAAATGAGGTATAGTTCTCAATGGGAGAGATCATCTCATCTTGGGAGGTGTGCAAATGAGGGAGAGCGGGCACTGAGAGGAGCAAGATGGAGAAACTACAGAAGCACATAGGGATTACCTTGATAAAGAGGTTATTGTTGAAACACAGTGTCATACACCTGCAGTGTAATGAAAGAAAAATTGATTTTTGGCTCACAATTTTAGAGGATTCTGTTCATAGTCAGCCAGATCCAAGGCAGAACAGCAGGGTGGCATGGCCTGGTGGGAGGAAATCTGCCTATCACGAGTCATCCTGGAAGCAGAGACTGAAGGGAAGAGCCAGAAGGAAGCTGTAACCCGCCCTGTCACACCCACCATGAGCCTCCTCTTTGAGAAAGGCTCCACCACCTCAGTGCAAGCTGGATCTGAGCCCCCATCATCCAGCCACCTTCCAATGGTCCTGCCTATGATCCCATGGAAGTTTCCGGCGAAATCTACTTTAACCATAAGAGTGGTCCTGAGTCACAGATGAGATGGGCATAGATCTTGTTGTCAGAACAAAAATCCCAATGTCAACAAGACAGGATGTGTGGCTTCTCACTTCTTTTGAGAATCCTGAAGAGATCAGGGAAGTGAGAGACTGGATCTGCGATGGTATCCGCAGGTTGGCACAGGGAACCTCATCTGATAAGGGAACGCACATGTTGCGGTTGATACATTGTGTCAACTTGGGGAGTCTGGTGGTTTAACTGAGTAACTCAGCAGTTGTAGATCTTGGGGTGAAAAGGACATGCCCTTATCCTTCTGGGATGTTGTTTATTGTGTTAATTTGGGAAATTTAAAAGGTTAACTATGTGATTCAGCAGGAAGCCAGGGTGCTTATTTTGTATACATCCTGAGTCTGTGGAAGAGGAGGGCATGGAGACTGTGTGAGTGCTACATGCCCCCTGGGTGGGGTAAGCCTGCTTACAGTATGAGGGAGGAAAAGGGCTTGTTCTTTTCCCTTTGTGTTCTTGCTGTTTTTGCTTTCTTCTGCCACCTTAAAGTGTTGTCCTTGTGCCAAGCCACCCTGCCTTGGATCCAGCTGGTTATAGACTGAAACCTGCACAAACTGGGAGCTAAATAAACCCTTCCTTCCTTAATTCTGGGCACTGGGTATTTTGTCTCAGCAAGGTGAGAAAAGTAACCAAGACAGTTAAGTGTTTCTCTGACATCAGACCTGTGCTTTCATCATCCCAGCAATCCCATGAGCATTTTTTAGCTGATGCTGCTCTCTTAGTTCTGCATCACTGGTCTCAGTGAGTTGAAGAACTTGGTGCAAAGGGCATGGAACCAGGAGAGCAGAAGTAGGATCTCAGAGTCTATCAAGCGTCTACGTGAGGCACATTGAACACACAGTTCTCCAGCCTCACCTGTAGTCAGACGCAGAGAACATAGGTGGGATAGATTTGCCTCAGTTCCTCTCTCAGCAATATTGCTGTGATTTAAAGATGAGTCTGTCATTGTACAGAGAATCTCAAATTTAACCGTTTATCAGGAAATAGATGGAATAGGTTCCCTCTCCTAGGGCACATAGATGCCCCTGAATTTTCCTACATACAGCTGTTGCCCCCAGGCAGTTAGTGCCAGATGTGTGTCCTCTTTCTGCCTTTTGCTTTCTGTCAAGGAGGAAAATGCTTTCTCTTATAGTTTGCTGCAGGCCAGCAGAGGATGAGGGTGCCCCTGCTCAAGGAATGAGTGAGCAGAGAGGGGACAACCAACCCAGAACAAAGAAGTGTCCACAGAGAACAGGCCACACATCTTGTGATTGCTAGGCAAGCACGACTGTGCTTGGGGGCTGCAGACTGAGGAGCATTCTTTGTCTTACAGGAGCTACAGGGACCAGAAGGTGAAAGTTCCTTGGGAAGCAATGATCTCAGCTTGCACAGCAGAGGAGGCCCAGATAGGGTCAGGAGTCAAGGTGAGGTGCATGCCCGGATGTGTACCTTGGGTTTCCCCTGGCCCAGAACATACATTCCATACTTTCCAGGGTCCATGTGCTATACTGTATTCCCAAGAGCCTTGTCCTCTGCAGTTCAGCTGCAGCCTGAGGAGAAGCCTCAGTTCATATCCAGGATCATGAGAACACTGCGTACAGGGGGAAAGGACTTTGTAAAATCATGGAGCATCCCCCAACAAGAAGACCTGTAATTGTGTTGTTCTCAGCTAAGAACACTAATAGACTCCTTCTCTCCTCCAGGCATCTTAATCTTCAACAACAAACTCCTGCTGTCTGCACAGAAAATCATGGTGTCCTATGGTCAGAGGAGCCAAAACAGCATGATTGGAGGAGACTGTCCTGGCCAGAGTAGTGCATGGGTCCTCATGGGTGCTCAGGTCCTCAAAGATGCGGAGAAGGAAGCAGCAGCCAATGCTTCCTCTGTATCTTCTTCTTCTTGTACTTTAGTCAGAATCACACCAAGAGAAGAACCTGAGGCTGAGACACCAAGTTGTCCTCAGAATGCTCATGGCACCTTCACTACCCCCATCACGATGGCTTCCAGTCAATGGCCCCCAACCACTGAGTGCTTTGTCAGGCAAGATCCAGAGGGTTCGTGCATCTCACAGGAATTGAGCATCACTCAGACCCTGAACTTAGTGCTCCTAAATGACAAGCTGGATAATTTGGTGTGATTCCTGCTCCACAAGTAAAAAGGGAAAGAGCAGATCATCATGGAAGAAATGCTGCATACTGTGGAAAAGGATTCTCGGGAGCATTTTCCTCTGATTTTCAGGAAACTCTGTGATTGCATTTGTCCAGGCATTGGTATTGAATTGAAGGAAGTTGATCCCTCTGGCGGTACATATGTCCTTGTTCCCATCTTGGGACATACTGACCATGGCATGCTGGATAATGATGGTCAGGTCATTCCCAAAATCGACCTCCTGATATTCATCTTGAGTGCAATCTTCATAAAGGGTAACCGAATCAGTGAGGAGGACCTAAGGGAACTACTGAGAAGAAGGAAGATCCTAGCTACGAGGGAGCACACTTTTCCTGGGAAGCCCTTGAAATTCATCACTGAAGATTTGGTGCAGGAACAGTACTTGGTGTATCGGCAGATTCCTCATAGTGATCGTGCTTGCTATGAGTTCCTGTGGGCACCAAGGGCTGACGCTGAAACCAGAAAGATGCAAGTCCTGGAGCATGTGGCCCAGCTTGAAAAGGCATCTCCCAGGTCTTACCCTTATCTATAAATGGAGGTTTTGAAGGAGGAACAAGTTTTAATCATTGGCGTTGAGGGGCAAGAAGCATAACAGGGACAAGGAGTATCCCACAATCAGGCCAGTGCTTTAATCCCCACAGCATGGAAAATGAAGCCCACTCCCAGTCTTTGAATGTGGAGAGCAGTCAGTTTTCTAAGCAATGAAGGGACAAGAGTTGGGGCAAAATACTATGCATGCCCTCTTCTGTCTCTTCTATTTGGGCTCCTAGCAAATGGACTTGTGTTTTTTTTTATGATTGTTTTAAATGTTGTTTCTTTTTTGTGAGGTTGAAGGAACTTGCCAATCTTTATTTAAAGTATGGTATTGATATCATGTACATTTTTAGTTTTCTGATATTGGTATTTGGTTATACTTTATATGTGAAGGTGATTTTGTGTGGCACTGATCACATGTACATTATGTTTTCTTACTCCAATTGTAGGAGTTTTTCCTGTTTTGTGAAAAAACAGAAAAACATTTCATTTGAATTATGATAGTGTACAATTGGATTAGGAATTTCCTTGAAATATGGAAGATTTTTTACAACAGGTTAGATGGGGTCCAAAAAGAGACATGAGCATACAAATCAATACAAGGCTTCTTATGTCTTTTCCAATGTTGATCTAAGTATTAAAAATTTTTACCCCTGAATATGCTTGGTTTCTTCAATTATACTGGGGAATTTTTGTGTCAGTAAAGAACCCCATGTGCTCAGGGGCACATTGTCTGCAAAAACCTCATTGCATGTGTGCTCTTAAAAGGCCCTGTGCCTCGGTGGAGACATGAGTGCACTAGACTGAGCAGATCAAACCGAGACCATGGGATGGAGGAGTCCGGGAGCACCACCAATGTCAGGGGATAGAGGTAAAACCTCGAGGACCTGAGGTGCAGGTAACAGTGCACTGAGAAGGTGGAGGCTAGCAGAAGGCATCCATGGGGAGTCCTGAGCTGCAGCACTTTGGGGCTTGGGGTCACTGCAGTTCCTTCTTCAGAAGCTGATTGTAAACCCCCTGCTGGGTAGCCAGTGGCAGGTGCTCAGATGAGGTGTCTTAGGCCTGGAATGACGGCCTGTGAAGAGGAAAGCACTGCTTTGAGCAGCACTTTAAGATGGTGTGTGAAGCTGAGAGGACTCTTCACTGGGAACAGCTCTAAGAAGGTTGCTTCTGTGCAGGGCATGAAGCAGGGGACGTATGTCCAGCCTCTGCAAGGATTTCCTGAGAGACAAGGATGACTCTCAGGTGATGGGAAGCCCTAAAGTTCTTGTCCAGATACTCTGTTCTCTGCTCAAGTGTCCACTTTACAGGGTCTTGTAGTGCCCACTTCACTGCTTTCCAGGGGCAGCATCTACTTATGAGTACAGTTTGCCTCAGCACTCTTACAGGATGGGCAGAAGGATCTGGCCAGCTGCACAAGTATGGAGACGACTGCCTGACCAAGTGCTTCTCCCTCCAGAGCCCCTTATTGCTGTTCTCAAAAATCTTCCCTGTCCTATACTGGAACTGAACTGGGTCAGTTTTCAATTATTTCCTTTCTGAAGGAAGTTTATGTTCGTGTTTTCAGTCCATATAATTTTACTTGAAGTTCCTTGGAACTGCATTTGGGCAGTAGGTTGGGCAGTGTATCACAGCTCCTTGTCACAGAGGCCTCATGAACCCTAAGGTGAGACTTTTGGTGAAGAGGATATGATAGAAAATAGCTGTTCCATTGAAAGAGAAGCACAAAGGATGGGGAATATGTTTCTTCACTCAAATACTGTATCATGAACTGCAATTTAGTTGATCCCAACTGGGGCATACTCCACAACATCTAATCAACTACTACATATTTTTGGGGAGAACATATTGGGGGAACATTTACTGAGTAGCGTTTTTACCTCATTTTCTATTTAGTCTCCTATTAACTTCCTTGGGAAACACACACACACACACACGCACGCACGCACGCACGCACGCACGCACACACACACACACATTTTGCAGAAAAAGTATGTTAATGTCTCAGTGTATCAGTTACTTTTCTCTTTGGTGAGACAAAATAACAACACCAAAGGTTAAAGGGGGAAAGGTTTATATAGCTCCCAGTTCGCAAATATTTCAGTCCATAAATGTCTGGATCCAAGGGGCACTGGCATAGCAGACAGTTACTGCAGAAAAGCAGTTCATGCTGGAAAGAATGTAGCAAAGCAACAAGAGAACTTAACAGCATCTTTCTGCCCCTTTTATCTTCTCCAAACTATTTAGAGTGGGCACTCACACCCTCAACCTAGGGCCCTTGTGGCAGCTATGACTGCATGAGGCTTGTGGTGATATAAACACAAGCCATAACATTCTGCCCCTGCCCCCCCCCAGACTTATGCATATCCCTTTATCCATTAGGACATTTAGTCCATCTCTGAGAGTTACCAAAGTCCTCAGAGTTTCAGCATTGCAGATAAGTGCAAGTCCCAAATCTCCTCTGAGACTGTGACAAATTCTTAGCGGCAAGCACCTGTAGAAATGAAAAGTGTTACACACTTCTAACATTCAATGGTAAAAAAAGACTTTCAATTCTTAAAGTTACAAACAGAAGGATACTAAGGAATAAGATCAAAGTGACTTTAAAGTTCTGCAGGGCAAATTTAAAATTCCACGTATCCACTCCCAGCGTCCCTAGAAATCTGTGGCAAATTGGGAAGTGCAAAGGCTTGTGTGACCTCTGCCCCTAGGCACAGCCAATGATTGAAGCTGCTACACCTTCTATCTGGGACTGAATGTACTCCATCCTTGCAGATTTCCTCAGAAAATCCACATTCCTGGCTTCTCTAATCTTCTGGGGTCTCCACTACACCTTTGGATTCACACTCACAGCTTCACATACACTATCCTTTCAGGGGCACACTACCTGGCCTCCCAGGCATGGTGAAATCTGCCTGAAATCTTTCCTGACCACACAACTCTTCCATTCTGCATGCACCTAAAAACAGCACCACCTGCAGGATGCCAATGTCTGACTCCACTCCCACAATAGCCAGGCTTCCTTCTCTCTTCGATGTAGGGGTCCAGTGCCTATGAACCAAATTCCAAGGAACAACTTCTCTATGCCACAGCAATTATGGAACAAGGTGCTCTGAGGCTCTCTTCTGAAAGCAAAGTCTTTACTTTTCAATTTTGAGTCTGCAAATCGTAGGTGGAGTCTTATTGCTACTTTGATACCATCAGGCTGTCATTTCTACTCTGTTGTTTTTGTTCAGCAGTCAAGATCTCCTCTGCTCTATCTTTGAAGTCCACAGCTTACCAGGGCTTCCTTTCTGGCCAAACTCATGTTCTGAATCATTCTTCTGGGCTCTTTGCTCTTGATTGACAGCATAAATCTGGCCAAAGAATCTATGTTGAGGTGCATGAACTTATGGAGATGGTGAAAATTCTTAGCACCCTGAGAAGCTGGGGGTGAAACAAGATCATATTCACCACAGTAGAGGAAAGGAAAACATAGAACTGAATTCCCACTTTTGGTTGAACTTAAAATAAAAATTAAAAAGAAACACCTTCCTCTCCAGTCTCTGGTCTGTGTCCTTCCACCCAAGGAAGTAGTGATTTTCAATATGCTGAATGGCACTAGTCCAGATATTCAGAAAAGAACAGTCATGCTGGCTGTAGGAACAACTCACAGGTAGGAGACTTCTGTGACTCCAAAGACAATAAAAATGTCTAATGGTGCTAAGTTTGGGTTCTTCTCAAGGAAAGAAAACACGAGTGCTCACAAGTGGAGAAAAAAGCCCTCCTGCTAATATTTTTAGAATAATATGGAAATGAGATTGATTCTGTATCTGAAGCATCTCCTCAACAGTAGGTGGCACTTAAAATAGCTTGAGAATATCCAGTTATCTCAATTTCTCAGGGATTCTTTCAAAAGGGATGATAATTTTATCTTACAAATCGTATTTGTTCCTTCTGGTTCTGCATGTAGCCAGTGAGCACGTATGCTGACACTACAAGACCTCTTCCACAATCCATTTTTCTCTGTGCTCTTTTACTCAGGGGGGCGTTATCATCCACTGGTAATTAGGAAGAGTCATGAGAGGATCCTTCTGCTAAGAAGCAGAAGAAGCTCAGACTGCTCAGTTCATAGCAGGAAAGTTCACATACTCAGAGCACCACTCCTCATGGAGTCCAGTTGGTTTTATTTCCTAGAGCCATCCTCAAGAGAAAGGATAGTGCACAGATACTGTGCCCTCTGTTGTCTTTGGCTCTGAAACCACAAGCTCAGTCTCCTACCCTTCCAGGGTGCCTCCATCTCTGCCAGCACCTGTGATGTTCTTGGCAGTGCTAAAGGCACTAAAGTTACTACATGAGGTTCATTTATTTGCGGATGCCCGAATCAAAGGAGGCCATATATATCAGCAATAAGGAAAAAAGAGTATATCTAAGGCTACCTTTGAGGAGAAGAAAGGATGAATTTGACTGAAATAGCCATCTCACTTCAGGCAGGTGGTTAAATGCTTTCATAATGAGGAACCAATGAGAGGGAAGGAACAGAGAGATAATGCAGATCTCTGCACCTGCCTTATCACTTCCACCAGTCTTCACCGCATCCTCCTCTAAGTGGGCAACAGTCTCCTGCAGTTATGGCATCTGCGTATCTTGCCACTTCTCTTGGGCTGACAAGAGGAAGAATTATTGGTTATGAACAAAAAAAGAAGTTTGAATAAGTCCCATATCACTAAAGTAAAAGTTAAATTGTATAGTTCCACATCCATTGCCAGGTACAGTATCTCACAGGGTGTAACACTGAGCTTCCTCCCTAAGAGTTCATAGCCCCTGGTCTGGATGACTTTTTCAGGCTACTCAGAATGAGTTTGTCCTTTTACAACAGGAAAGAGAAGGGGATTACCATGGCAATGTGTTGAAAACCATCTCTTGGATACCTGTCTCTTCCTAGTATGTAAGAACTTCACTGCCTTCTTAGGACGGAGAGGGTCGTTTCCCCGACAGGATTGTGTTTCTAGTCTGAGCCTGCTAATAGCAAGCAGAAAGACCAGAAAACCTAGAAGTGAATATTGTGGAAGGTAGCCCCCTCCAGCAGGATGTGTAAGATCCAGGGCTTTATAGATTCATCCCATGCACTGAAAAGATGTACCTGGCTGGGATCTGAAACACAAAGCTCATTAAGAATCTCAGTGTCTCTGTTCATGGAAGTATGCTTAAAATACGAATGATTTTAGCTACCACTCTCCAATATGAGACCTATGAAATGTTGCCATGTAGTACTGAAATGTGTCCAGTGTTACTGGGCAGCTTGAATTTTAATTTAAATCCATACATGATTTGCAAACACAATACATTTGCAAATACATGACTCTTGTTAGATAGCACAGATGGAGAACTTCAGAATCTAAACCTGTGGGTCAGGAGGTTGAAAACCCCATGGAAGCCACAAGGAGTAGAATGAAGTGGGGTCACTCAAGGCCTTGGTTATTGTATCCTGTCTTCTACTTAATGCTGGCAGGTGAAGATAATACATCTAGTTTATACTTTATGGAGGAAGATGACAGTGATCTCTACAGGTCACCACTTTCTAACTTGCACCCCATTTTCTCTTTGACCTAGTTACTATATTTGCTTGTGAGGACCAGCAGCTCTTCTGGCATGGTATGAGACAGCAACTTTGGATCTGCTATCTTCTGCCCACTGAAGGCCTGCCTTGCTCTATGTGGTTTTGGTACCCAGGTGATTATACAAAATATCAATTCATGAATCCAGGTCCCTTGAAGGATGCAGTTAGTGGTGTCAGACAAAGCCCTACAAGAACCATAGTCAAACCCATATTGACATGTGTACAATTTCCAGTAAAGAAACTCTCCCTCCTTTCTCATATGATCATCCACATACAGTGGGTTATCCCATCAGGAATGGAGTCACATTGGTGATTCAGCACTGGTCCTTTGTCCTGGAAGGTGAAACTTGAGCTGGCAGCAGTAACTGGATAAATCTTGATGATGAGGTCCCATGCTGGTGACCTCATCAAGAGCATGCCTTCCTTTCACCATGGCTGCTCCACACGTCAGGCCATTGTGTAGCACTGATGTTGTCAGCACCAGGGGCTGGCAGATATCAATCAGCCAGCTCATCCTATCTTGATTGTTTAGCTTGTCTTCCTCATTAATTCTCTTGTTTCCATTAAATTGCAGTATAGGCCAGTCATTGGTGGCACACGCCTGTAATCCAAGTACTCAGGAGGATGAGGCAGGAGGATCCCTGTGAGTTGGAGACCAGCCTGGGCTACAAAGTGAGCTCAAGGGAGAGTGAACTATGTAGTGAGACCCCATGTCAAAAAAAACAAATGAGTGAATAAATAAATAAATAGATAAACAAATAAATAAATAAATATATTGCAGTACAGTTTTCTTCATCCTTCTTATCTTTTCCCATAGGTTCATAAAAATACCTATTCCCTGCATTTGGTTGTCTCAGTATTCCATTCACTGTGGAACTGTCAACTACTTTTCACTGCATTTTGACTCTCCATAATTCTACATGCATTATTTTCTTATTGTACATAAACAAGATCGTTTCTAAATTGTGCCACTCTCTTCTGTGTAGAATTTCAGCCCCCCCAGGGCTTTCTTATCCACCTTACCTGAGGAAGTGTCAAAAGAACAGCACTTTGGCTTGCCTCCTACCTGCACCCCAGCCCTCTCCTATGGTTTGCACAAGTGCTTCCACAGGCTCACAGATTCAAGTCATGGTCACAAGCTGTGGGGTCTTTGAGAGCCATGGAAACTTCAGAGATGGGAGCCACATGGATGTCTTAGGCCACTGAAGGGGCACCATTGAAGGAGACTGTGATTCAGGCCTGTTTCTCTCTTCCGGCTTCTCAGCCACCATGAGGTAAAGAGGTCTACCATGAAAGCACCCCCACTCTCATTTACTGCCCCAGCACAGGCACCGAAGCTCTGCCTGCCAATCCTGGACTGAAACCTCACAACCTCGGAACCAGACTGCACCCTTGTTTCTTATATTTTCACCATGATATGTTCTTTTTATTCACATAATGCCTAATAGGGAAAACAGGAAGCAATTTTTCATGTATCTTGCTGAGGAAACTGGACAGCCACATACAGGGGAATAAACCTGTACTCCTATTTGCTAGATTAAGTAATATCAGCTCTAAATAGATGCAATCCTGAATCCAGATGATAAATTATGGAACCAGTGAATGAAAACAGATGGAAAATGCTTCAGAACACTGCAGCTGGCAAAGGTTTTCATGCGCAAGACCTCCAAAGCATGGATAATAGGATAACAAAAGCAAAACAGACAGTAGAGCAAATGAACTTCCCACACTGAGGCTCTAACAATTTGTCAGTTACTATTTACACATTCTACCCTGGTGCTGGCTTCACACACGCTTTCTGAATCTGCTCAATGCTCAGCAGCCTGTTCACCTCTCACTCTAGTTTCCTGACAGAGATATTGTGTATACTGGAAACTAATGGATGGTCAAAGTATGATTTCACTAATACATAGTTTATTCTAACACAAAAAGAATTTTTCTGGATGTACAATATTTAAAGGGAGGAAACATCACAGTCCTCTCATGTTGTTCAAGAGCTCATTAGAGCAGTCCTTACATTTTTCATACACAGAAGGATGGCATGAAGTTTGCAGCTTGCAGCTTTGGAAAAGCACTCTGGGCAGGACAGGGGAGGATTTCCCAGAGATCTGGCTAAGCGTATGTAGCTGGAAGAAATGAAGAGATCCTTGACTTTGCTCCATCACTACAGAATGCACTCATGCATCTCCTTATGGACATAAAAATTCATCATCTCTGCCACACAAATCCGCTGCCCACAAATCATTTTTTTCATAATTACCTTGACCTGGGGGCTATGAAGCAGTGTTCACGAAATGAATGAGCTCATAATCAGTGGCTCCTCCACACAATGAACTACTTTCAATACAAGGAAATATCAAGTGGTGGGAAGACTACATGTCTCCTACGTGAAGAAATGAGTCTGAGTGGCCTATCTCCTGTGTGATTGCAACTGTGTGACATCTTCAAAAGGGGAAACTCTAGAGAAGAAGCCCAGCGGATGGAGTTGGCAACAGCAAGGGAGGGATGCATAGGTTAAGCACAAGGGAGGTTGAGGCATTGCAGCTATTCTGGGTGATACTGTACTAGTGAATACACCATGTTACATATTTGTCAAAACCCACAGAACCAGCCACACAACACAGAGAGTGTATCTCAATGTAAAGGGCACATTATTTATAAACTCCGTGTCAACAGTGTTATTTAGGAACCTTCTTTGATTGGATGATCCTGGAGGCAGCTATAAATTCTAAAATGATATCAGATTCATGCAAGACATTAATTATATAGGAAACTTTGTGTAGCAATTGCTGTATAGAGGAACTGTATGCTACCTGCTCAACTTTCTATACTTCTCAATCTTTCCAATAATAATGTCATTTTAAAATAAAATAAAACCTACAATCATTGTACAGTGAGCAAATAGGACCCTGTGCATTGATCCTAGAGAAGCAACAAGTTGGGTTCACTCTAAATCAGTGTGAGCGTATTCGGTACGGCTTCACTTCTAACAGCAAGACACTTGAAGCAAACAGCCTAGATGTCCTGAGGTGGAATAATGGGTACAAAAGCAAAAAAGCCCTTGATACCTCCATCCCTCGGACTACAGGCCAGAAGTACAAAGGAGTGCATGTTTCATATATAGAGAAAGCTTAGTAAATCTCCAGGGAGTTGTTATTGTAAAAAGCAATAGCAAAACTAACAAGTCCTTGTGAATCCATTGTATGACATCATTGAAGTTATTTAATTATATACATGAATAACAGACTAGCGATTTCCAAGCATGAGAAGGGTATGGATCAGAAGGAAGGCATCTGTCTCCAAAAGAAAAGTAGGAGGGATCCTTAAAAATCTGTAGGTATGAGACATTTTGGCTGCATCAATACTGATATCCATTTGGGGTACTGGATAACAGTGACAGTTCAATATTTGATCACTTATAATTGCATTTCTTACAAATGCATTAAATATACAATTGTCTAACATGAAATGTGGAGTCACAACCCTTGTTTGCAAGCAATGGTTCCATTTCTAGTGCACAGCAAGGGTGAATCACTCTCACTGTCTTGTCCTACCCTGCATCCCATTTGAGGAAGTGGTCAAAGCAGTGTTGGGTTTTTGAGGCCAACTATCATCATATTAGTGCTGCAGAGTACTGTTGGTATCTTTGGTAGGAAAGGTCTTGTCATTCTGAGGGCAGAGTTGCCTACATCATAAGTTGGAAGCAATAAATAGCACCATCATGTGGGTAAAGACTGAATTACAGCCTATACTTTTCCTGAGAGGGTCTCTTGCATCCCACCTATAATTTCTTTTTCTAACTAGGGATCAGACATTGCACACACAGAAACACAATCCTCGTTTGACCTGTGGCACAAAATTTGGTGGAGAATGTTTTCTTCTGTTATCAGGTCTGAGCCAGTCCTTCTTTGCCACATCTTTGCCCACAGGACTTAAATTTGGAACTCCTACTTACATTACCTACCAGTAGGTCTCTTGCTTCTTAAACACCCCTCTTCCCTCCCCCTCCCTGCCACAAGCAAGGAAAAGGCACACAGACATCACCTGCTGTTGATTTCATTTTCCTCACACTTGTGTGCCGACTAGGATAAAATTCACTGTTTATACAGCTGACCTGTGGAAACTCCATGGAGCGTTCTAAGGTCTCTGACTTCATTCAAGTCCCTGGCTGCGCATGTCTTTCCTTCAGAGGGTGAAGTTCCCCACACTACATTGGTCCTGCTCTGGGTCATCTTGACTGTGTTTCCCCTTCAGCTGCTGTAATGGTTGAAACGTGTTGTGAGTCTCTGTTCTTCAGGTTTATTTGAAGGGAAGGGTGCTCTGGGGTAGACCATTTCTGTCAGTCCCATGTGTGGGGTCTGTGGAGTTTCCTTATTCTGTTGTACACCTGAAAGGACACAGAGAGGTCACAGCAGGGCAATGGCTTTGTGTAGGAATGTGGTGAAATGATGGGAACAGGGGCTGCATGAGTAGGGCATGGTCTGAGATTAGGGGAGAGTCCTCGTGGGAGGACTCCAGGGGACCAACAGAGGCGGTGTGAACTTTGTGTGTGGACCAGGTGTTAAGCTTAGTCACTTGTGTTCTTCACTGTAGCTAAATATGTATTCCAGCAACTGGTGATTTTCCTTCCATTCCTGAAGAGTCTAAGGCTCCCTGTGGCCCCACCAAGGCCTCCTGAAAATTTTTACATTCTTCTCCCAGGAAATTGAGTGGCAATCCCTTGCTGTTCTTTGGATTATGAAGCCACAGCCTGAGCCCATCTCATCCAGAGAGGAGGGGCTAATATATTCCATGTCCTCCCTTGTATACGCCTTTGGGAAATGGGGTCTGATGGGAAGGTCTAGATGGTCTGCTTGAAAAGAGGATTTTCTTTTCACCCTAAGTAGACTTCCTAATTGACCTGTGCATCCTGCTAATCTTCCCAAGCCTTGTTTTTCTGGATTGTGAGGGAGACAACTAGTTTTTCCTCCATACTTTCCCACAGACACATGAGTCACTTTTTACATTTTGTGTTCTCCTTCTACTCCCATAACCTATGCTTTATGTGACTTTTGTCAAACCCATCCATGGCAGTGTCTAAGTCTATGTGGAGAGGAGGATCATCTCACTTCCCACCTTTGAATTTCTATGCCCAACAATGTCAATTCACTTCCTGGCTTACACCAAGTAAATTTCTATGTCACCTCCTCTTGCAAGTACTACCTTACTTTTTACTACTTGAGTGCTTTTGTTCATGGAATCACCTGTAGCAGCCAATGAAGACTTCTGTGAATGGATAAATTTCATTGAATATCTGAGTCTTGTACAATATCTTTGGAGTCTGCTTTTCTACATAGGTGCAGGGCCCAGGCTTGAACTTTATAGCTTAGGAGAAATGGGGTAGGTACTCTTGGGCTAGAAATTACCCAAGATCTTTGCTTGTAGGAGGCAGTTTGAAGAACCTGGTTTTCACAGAAGCTTGACCAGTATATACCCTAAAACTGAAGTTGTTACAGAGCAAGGCAGGGATTGAGAAATTATTCAAAATTGTCCTTAAGTTTGTATCCAATATAAAATTTTACATTAAACTCAAGAATGGAAAAAGAAAAGGAAGTTTCATATTTACAATAATAAAAAAACATAATCAGCTATATTTTATAATGTAAAAAATGCAAACCAAACAATTGTGCTTAGCATTTTCATAGAATAGCAGTTCATTATGCAGCATTATTATATTAACCAAATAAGCAAATAGAAATAAAAATGAAGTAGTACAATTTAAAAGGGATCAATCTGACAAGAGATATTGAAATTATGTGCCTTGAGAAACATAATATATCAAAATGATCACATAAAGGGAATCTCAGTAAATAGAGATAAAGACTTTGGTTAGTAAACATAGAGTTTAATAAATTTACAAAATAACTTCTTTCCAAATACCTTCATAGATTCAATGTCTTACAAATCAAATTTCCAAGATGTTATGCAGACATTGAGATGCCAAAAGTCATATAAAAATTTAAAACACCTAGAAAAACCAAAGACAACCATGAAACAAAGAATAAAGTTGGAGCAGTTGCCTCACTATTTCAAGTATTTTGAGCTATCAGCAATCAAGACAGTGAGATAGTTCTAGAAAAGCATCAGTAAACAGAATGCTTCTAGGGTCAAATCCACTGAGAGGTAAGTGTGGAAGGAGTAGCCATCAGTGCTTATCCTGGGAGAGAAGCTGCAGTGAAACATCCCACTTCTCCCCAGGCAGGTAGAAATCTGCACTGAAGCAGAGAAACAACATACTTTTTACATCTGAGACAAATCTTCAGGGAGAAACTGTCTTTGGTACTCAGGCCTGAGCCAGGCCTTCTCAGCCACATCTGCTGCCAAGGACATGCCTCTCTGGACACCAGTCCTACAGAGCCCACCACTGTCCATCCTCATACACCCAACTCTTCCTTTCAATACCACTTGAAGACTGGAGAAGATGCACATACTCCTCCTCATAAAGGGTTAGATTTTTTTTACCATCAGGCTTGTTCACCAGTTGAGGTAAATATCACAGTCCACATTTTTTCACTTTTTGCAAGGGCCTGCCCTCTGAAAATTCACAGAACAGTGCTACCTGCTCTGGGTTCTTGTTCCAGTCTACCTGTGACATCATTTCAGGTCACAGAACACACATCCTGTTCTGGCTCATTCTCATAGTGTTTTTCCTTCTAGCTATTGGAAATGGCAAAATTGTGGTTATCCTACCCCTTGGTTATGTTTGCTTGGAGTAGGGGCTTCAGTGGGGAGGCTTCATTCCTCAGAGACTTTGTAGGCATCTTTTGACTGTGCTCATTCTTATGGACAACTGAAAGGAAAGGAAGATCACAGAAGGGCATTGGCTTGGGGGAAGAAGGTCTACAGGGACGGAAAGGTGTTTCATTTGAAAAGGTGTGGCCTGAGTCCAAGGTAGGAGCCTTACAAGGAGGACCATGGGGAGAAAAGGAAGTCCTTCTGTGGGTGGATTCACATTCTATGAACCAGGTATGAGAAAGGGAATCTCCCTAATTCTCCTTGTGTTGTAGTCCTGGGTGGTTCAATGGCCACTCCATTTCCTGGTAGCTTTCTTTCCATCACAAGTGTCGGAACATATTTGAGTCCAGCAAAGGCCTCCTGAATTGCTCTGCTACACCCATCCCAGGAAAATGAGCAGCCACATATGGACAGTCAAGATTATGGGAGAGAAGAGTCTGTCTCATAAAGACTGGTTCTGAAATAACTGGAGAGCCCTATGCATACAAGTAAACAGCAAGTTTTACACTATCAATGTCTCTACTGAATAATTAGGAATTTCTATTTCTTCTTAAATATTTTGAGCCAATGAGGAAATCAAGATCAGCTGTCACTCAAGAGGAAGAGGTGGGTTTGGCTCCCAGTTTCAGAGGATGCAGTGGATGCCCTATTGCCTCTATAGCAACAGATGGCGGAAGGTCGGGAGAAGCAGGTGTCAGAGAGGAGAATGCACAGCTTCTCCTTCCTACCAGGCCCAGTGGCCAAACGTTACCATTTCAGGGAGTCTTCAAATTTACACAATATCTTTCTCTCCTGACCCCTAAGAAACTCATGTGCATCTCTTTACTCAAAACGCAGATAGTCCACTCCAAGAGTGGCCAGAGGTAGAACAGTTCCATTCTTTTATAAAATTCCAGATCAAAGTCTCTCCATTAGAACCCATGCTAATTCTATTTTTTTCCCATGCTAATTCTAATCTGCCATTAAAACCAAAAAGCAGGCAGAATCCTTCCAACATACAGGGCCACATGGTAATCATTCCCAGTGCAAGAGGGAGGAATCGGGTGGGACTGGAATTAGAGCAGTGGAGGACTGAGTCTCAGCACAGCTCACACTAACTCCCATTGATCCACGTCCAGCAGCCAGGGCAGGGTGGGGTGAGACGTGCACTGTGCACTGTGTGGCAGCCCTGGCCCTATGGACATTCAGGTTGCAGCCCACATGGGCTTTTGCTTGGGCGGGCTCCACTCAGTTCTTTGGTTTCTTTCAAATGAAAGCCCATGTGCTGTACTTGGCACCGGCAAATTCCTGGAGCGCTGAGTACAAATTTGGTTTCACTCACGGAGTTTCATACAGAGCTCTCTCTTGCCAGAGCTCTTGCCAGGGCCTGTGACTCAGTCACACCTTTTCCCGAAGTTTGAGTAGAAGGCTCTCTGCTTCCATATCTCCCACATTCTGCCTGCCTGAGAAGCCAGCACCCTGTGTATAATGAAAGGGTTGTTTATTATGTCTTGGGCAGAATCCAGGCCCTCTTGAGGCATGGCCAATGAGTGTCTGTCTAGCTAAACTCAGGGATACACTTCCTTAGGCTCTCCTCAGGATGTGGCCCTACAGACGCTCAAGGGGTGTCATGACTGTCTTTTATCTCTCTTGTTTTTCTTTTCTCTTTTACTTCCCTTTATTCATGTGCAGGCACCTCGTGACCTGCCATTACAGATAGAGCCAACATGTTGGTGCCCCAAGCAGGGACTTGAGAATGAAAGCAGTCTTCAAAACTAGGTAAAAAGACTTGAGAACAAAAGCATTCTTGCAGACTAAGGAAAAGGAATTAAGTCAGCTCTCAAAGGACTGGAGAAGAGTTGACAGGTAGGTAAGGCCGGTCTCTGGGATTATTCATCAGGGTTATGGGATGAATGACCTCTGTTGAAATGGATGTTATACAGTGTTAAACCTTGCTTAGGTAGTGGATGAAGACTCATTGATGTCTTCTCTGCTTTAAGGCATTTTTCTACTTGGGCCTTGGCTTCATTTTAATGCTAATCTTTTAGGAAGCATTATCTCCTTGGTCCCAAATTTGCAAAAAACACTAAAACATCCAAATCAGTCAGCACAACAATTGCCTCATGAAAGTCACTGTAGATTTTCCAACTGCAATTCTGCAACAAACATGAGATAAACCAAGTATCCGCTGGCCTTGTCATTTTCAGTACCAATTCACACACTCCGGTGCCATCACTTTCAGTTTCCCACAGAATTTCAGGACCTATGAAAACTGTAGACAAAGTCTGTGCCAGAATCTAACACTTATGGCATGGCACCTAGCAAGACTGCCAATGGGGCCCTTTTTCCCAACTGGAAACTTTCGAGACTGGCTTTAGGTTCCGAATACCTGTCAGTTTTTTTTTTCTGAGCTCTTACAGGTTTTGCATATCAAGTCCTACTAACAATAATCTATGGCTTCTGTAAGCTGCATCTCCAAAGCTTGCCAAATGCCTCTGTGCAAAGCTTCTTGACTAGAGTGTTATGTTTAGTTATAGCAAGGACACTGGTCCTGACACCAAGGTTTTATGTTAGTTACATTCCTGTCTCTAAGTGAATATGCTGAACATTTGTTACTGAGATGAACCAGTTCATTTTGGTTCAAAAACTCAGAGGATTTATCCGGTGTTTGGCCTGCTCAGAGGTAGAAATGACAAGGCATAAGGGTATATCTAAGGAAGGGGATCATGTTATGACACTGAAGAATGAAAGAAACAGGGAGGAGCTGGGGATGAGAATCCATTTCCCTCAGGCACCCAAGTGGCCCCCCTTCTAAACAGTACCCACCTCCGACTGGCAGATTTGGGGAGACATTTTAGATCTAAAAAAGAACATTTTAATATCACACAAAGAATCAAAATTCATACAGAGTCATTATACAGAGTGAGATGACGTTATTATGCCACTCAATATGTTCAAGTTTGTAGAGCAGGCCAAAAGGTTGGAAACTAGCATCAATTTACTTCATTTACCTTAATGATTTTCAGTTTAGTTTTCCTTAATGTGTACAAAGTATATACCTTAATAGAGTTTGTTTGATATTGTAAAACATGGATATGTCTTGCCCTACTCAATTCCACCCATACTTTATGCATTTCTCTGGACACCCTTCCTTATTTCTAGCAATCACTGCTGTACATTCAATTTAAATGATTTTTACAAGCAGCTGAGGTTTACAAAACATTTTTAAAGTTTAGAATGTTAGATTATAGTGGATAAAATATACAAATATCAAAAAGGAACCCTAACAAATGTGGGAATGTTTCATCAAGACAACTATGACTCTACTTACATGTTCAGGGCAATGAATTCTGACATAAAGGCACTATAACATCTTCATTGTTGTGAAACACAATAATTAAATTTGCTCAATTTCTTTAAATTTCTTTTAGCTTCAGAAATGACAAAGTGTGTGCTAGTATGTTTTGAGTCTCAAATTTACCTCAGAAATGGACAGAGAGAGAGAGGATAGGTGAGGCAGAGACAGAGAGAGCGCTGTAAACTCACATAGTCAAATAAATAACTATAAACGTCAAAACCTAAGGCCACTCAAGGAAGATGAAGACTGCTGAAGTGGTACATGTGTTTAGGTAGGGGCTGGGAGGCTTGAGGGACTGAGACCTCATAGATGGCCTATCTCAGAATGAGTCAGTGCACTGCACAGGCTGAAGCAGCATCTCACACCACATATGCCAGTGGTCCAGGGAAAACACTGCACAAGTAAAAAATGGAGGCCATATGGCTTTAGAGACTGAGCTAGTAAACTACTACACCAGCAACACCCTAATGGGTGAGGATTGAGATCCACAGCAATCACCATGTTGACAAACTATGAAGAATGTATTAAGAATAGAATAGTAAGTATGAGCGTAAATAATGTGTGATAGTATTATACTCCACAAAGAAAGAAAAGTCTCCCTTCAGCATGACGGGACTCTGAGCATCAGGGCCTGATCTGGGTGAAGAGATTAAGGTTCTGAGCCAAAGGAGTCCGGGATCCACTAGGATCCAAGGAGACACCACCAAGGAGGATGGAAAGAACCTAGAGAATCATTCTCTGAACCTGCCATCACCTTGCTGGATGTGATGTGCACTGACTGCTGGGTAACTGATGAGAGCAGAGTGACAGCGTTTACTGAGACCCTCAGCTCAGGGGAGGGGACCAGAGAGCTCTGGCTCAGTTGGGATTCAACGTGAGATGTGAGAGAGTCAGAAAGCCCTACCAGAGAGGACGAATCTGCAAGTCTCCTGGATCCTAGCCTCTTGTGAGCCCTGGAGCAAACAGAGGCTAATTGCTACAATGAGTCTCAGGCTCCGTGTATCCTGGGATGTACATACATAGTCTCACGGCAATGGGGTCAAGTCCGTACAGGAACCTGTTTCAGGCCATGCTAGGAACCAAATGGCTGTACCTCCAATTAGGACAGAGGGGACCTTGAAAATTCCATTCCACTCCCACTGGGAGACCTGGGAGACCCTGGCACAAAGGTACCTTTGACATCCACTGAGAGTGGGGGCACCTTGAAGTCAGAGTTGCTGAGGTCTGGTTCTGAAGCATGGGCTTCAGGTGAGGAAAATTGTGTGGTTGGGCTCGGTTAAGGCTCAAGGTCACAGGCTGTGGAGGAGTAAGGAGGCCCACCACAGAGAGAGGACCCTGAAACCATCCAGATCTGCATTGGTAGTGAGCCTTGCTTGCTGAGAAAGAATTCCCAGGTGGGGAGAGCTTTGGCCTCAGGCTACCCAGAGTGCAGAGTCAGAGCCTGTTCTGAGTGCTGAGCTTCAGCGGGGAGGAGTGGATAGGACCTGGGCCAATTTAGGCCAAAATTAGGCAAGACGGAGAATTGAGGAATCCCCACCCCATAGAGAGGTCCCAGAACATTCTAGAAAGTCCTCTATGTTCTGCCCTTCACCATGTGGCAAAGAATTCCAAGGAGTGTGTGGATTTCAACTCAGTGGGAACCCAGAGGATGTCAGAGTCTTACTTTTTTTAATTCTAAAAGATAGCATAGTTTATTTCAAGGTAACAGGTTGAAGATTTTATAAGGAGCTGGAAGTCAGCATTAAAATAATGATTTTGCAGTGCAGTAGTAAATCTTGTTCATGGAAAAAACTGTGTAACACACAAAATGTTTAAAGAAGCAAACTAAAGTCATCTGTCATCCCCTATATCTGTGGAACAGTATGCAGTAGCTAAAATCATGTGTTTATGATGTAGCAAGTATGATTTTGGGAGATTTTACATGGGTGAACTCATTACTAGTAATTACAAAACACTGTTCTTCACAGATGAAGAAACTGCTACAATGAGTTTACTTTTGTCAGTATTGTTAGTCATTCCATGTGTACAGGTGTTGAAATTTTCAAATTGGAATTACAAAATATCTAATATAGCATGTGTATTATGATATAACAGGCCACTCTTCAGATAGTATTATTATGAGTACCTACTTTTCCTGGCCTGTATTAACATATTGAATGAGTTTAGTAATCTCTTTTATCCTAGAAGGACTATCTATAGACAGGCTTCAGGGGAGCTATGAGTTATATTCTCAGAAACTTATTATCCCCAAACCGTGGACGTTCTCTCACCTGATGGTCTCATTTTTACCTGTAAAGGCTTTCTTCTTTCTGTGTCTATATGTGCACTTTTTTATTAACTAAGTTTATTGGTACATTTTAAATATACATAATAATGTCTCCTTAATACAGCAAATAGCAAGGAGAATTTTCTTTCCAACTCTATCACATACATTAACCATTGGTTCAAAACCCAAGCAATTAGTTATTGTTTGGCTTCTAATACATGATTTTAGCAAAATAAGAGTTGTCTTTTTTTGGATTCAGATAATCCTGACAATGATGTTATTTATATCTCAACATGAAAACTGAATATATCCAAAATGTCATATTAATAACAGTAAAATATCCTGCACAGACTGATTTTCAATAATAATGAGCAAAATATTGTATATTTCTGGTCTGCTCGAAGTATATTACAAGGTAGAGCTGGGCACAGAGGCCCATGCCTGTAGCTGTAGCACTCAGAAAGCTAAAGCAGGAGGAAGGGCCCAAGTTTGAGGTCAGCTGGGCTACCTAGTGAGTTCAAGGCCAGCCTGAAATACATAGCATGTCCCATTCTCAGGGCTTTATTCTCAGGGTGGAGCTTCAGATGAGAAAAGTAAAGAGGACCTAGGTCATCTCAGACCAAGGCTAGAACTCCACGGGACCCTGAGGAAGCCCCAGCCAGAGCAAGGATGTCCCAATCAAGTAGAAAAGCCTGTCTTGCCTTCCCTGCCCCACATGGTGCAGATAACTGTATGTATCATGGGGAGTGGGCACATGTACATGACAACTTAAAATTTTTTAGCCCCTTCCCCCTCTCCTCCCCCACATGGGTCTCTTGGACAAACATATATAAAATATATTATATATGTATGTATATGTGTATTTTATATATTCACATATGTTGTATATTTATACATGTGTATTATATATGTATTTAATAAGCACACACATATTTATGTATGTATATTTACTCATGTTTACGGTAGATAAAGATGGCATCTTCCTAGAAATGTCATACATGTATGCACTTCACAATTCTGCCTTTTTATATAATTTCCCTCCGCTCCATCACCCTCCTTCCATCTCTTGCTCACCTTCCACATATTAAACATTTCTCTGCCTGATAGCATTTATATATCTTTTATTTTACCCTTTATTAGCATTTTGAATTTCTCATATAAGAGAAACCTTGGAGTATTTAAGCTTGTGTGTCTGAGTTATTACACTTAACATTATGGTCTCAAGGTTCATCCATTTTCCTACGCTCTTGGTTACTTTTCTCTCATTGCTGATGCAAAATACCCAATGCCAAAAATTAAGGAAGGAAAGGTTTACTTAGCTCACACTTTGTGGAGGTTTCAGTCCATAGTCGGCTGGCTCCAAGCAGAGTGGCACATGGCAGAGGGCAACACCTCATGGTGGCAGCAGACAGCAAAACCAACAAGAGCAAAAGGGAGGAGCAGCAGCAAGAAGCCTCTTCCCCTCCCTTACATTTTTGCAAAGTGCCTGTTGAATGGCGGATATATGACTCCCACCCATGGATCAGTCATAAACTGTAGAAGCCCGCCCCGTGACTTCATGAGGCTTCGGGGGCACATCCAGACACAAACCATCACACCTACGTATGACTCAAGCCTATCTTTTTTTTACTGCTCAGTAGTACTCCATTTTATATAAATAGTACATTTTCCTTATCCATTCATCTGTTGATGGAAATATAAGCCACTTTCAAGGTTTAGATATTGTGAATTGTGCTGCCGTAAACATGGATATGTATGCATCACTCTCATGAGTCTTTAATGCATTGAGGAAGATATCTAGAAGTTGAATATCAAAATAGATTGTAAATTCTAGTGTTCTTTTCTAAAGAATCTCCTGACTGAATTTCAGAGTCATTGTACCAGTTTACACTCCTACCAGAAGGGTTCCTTTTCCCTCACTAGTATTTACTATTATTTGATTTGTTGAAGTTAGCCATTCTTTGTGGAGTAAGGTGGAATGTCAGTGTTGTTTCATTTGCATTTCATGAATGACCAGCAATGATGAGTGGTTTTCATGTACTTCTTGGCTGTGTATACTTCTTCATTTGAGAAGAATCTATTCATTTGGTTTACCATTTCTTGACTGGATCTTTTAATTTGCATGGGGCCTCTGTTTTCTCATTCTTTATAAATTCTAGGAACTAGTAGTTTGTCTGAAGAGTACATGGGGAAATTTGCTTTCATTTTGATTAGTTGTCTCTTCACTCTGTTGAGTGTTTCCTTTTCTGTGTAAAAGTATTTGTTAACTTCATTTGATCCCATTTGTTGTGTCATGGTAATATTTCTTGTGTAACTGTTTTTTGTTCTGAAAGTGGCTGTCTATGCATGTCTTCCAGAGTTTTACTTTATTTGTCTTCTGGCAGATTGTATTTTCATATTAATATTTACATGTTCACTGATTTTGATTTTATTTTGATACATGAAGGGAGGTAAGGTTCTGGGTTCAAGCTTCCACATTTGGATAGCCAATTTTCGCAGTAGCATTACATTTTTTGTAGTGAAAGTATTTGGTCCTGTTCTCAAAGAAATGGCAGTTGTGTTGTCTTGTGTGGTTTCTGTGTGCTGCATTCTATTCAGCTGATTCACAAGTCTGACTTATTGCCAGGAACATGCTGTGTTGATCAGGACAGCTCTGTTGCATGACTTGTAGTTGGGGAGTTTGATATCTCTTCCCTTGCTGCTGTTGCACAAAGTTGCTTTTGCTGTCCTGGGGCTCTTTTTGTTCCAAATGAATTTTAGGATGGTTTCCTCTAGTTGTTTGTGGAACACTGTTCATATTTGGATTGTAATTGCATTAAATATGAATAATAGTTTTCAAATTATTGTCATTTTGACTGTACTGTTGCTGACAATGTAAGAACATAAGATGTCTTTGCGTTTTTGTGAGATATGTTTCAATTGCCTTTTCAGACTACCATGTTTTCACAGTAAATTTCTTTTGTTCCCTTGGTTATATAAATTCCTAAGGATTTCATTTTTATGACCCTCTTGTGAAAGTTATTGTTTGCCTAATTGCTTTCTTGGTGAGGTTCTTATCATAAATTGATTTTTCTGTTTAAATTTTGTAACCTGCCATGGTACCAAATTTGCTTATTGATGGCTGGAGTTTGGGGCATCTTTCATGTAGAGGATTAGGTTATGTGCGAGTAATGATAATTTAACTTGTTCCTTTCCTCTATGATCCCTTTCATTTCTTATGACTGCTTGCCCTGGATAATGTTTTGAGAACTATCCTGAACAGTAGTAATGATAGTGGATGTCCATTCAGGAACAGAGCTTTGCCTTTGCCTTGAATTCTACCCCTGGGGTCACAGGGAGGTGGTGTCCTTGGATTGCAATATGCTTGTGCAGGTCAGCAGAGGGGAAGTGTGAGTCCCTGGTCACGCTCCAGACAAAGGAGAGCTTCTGTAACCTTGCCTTCTGTCCAATCCAGGAGTTCCCTGGAAATGCTGACAAGGAGCAAGTACAGGAATTTGGGTGAGGTATGTAAAGCTTTATGTTGTAATGTGGAAGGATTACAGGCATTGTGGGGATTGTGTACGTCTGCATGGCATCCTTTCTGTTTTCATCCACTTCTCTTGTTCCTCCCACCAAAAGCATTTCTTGGTTTTCTTTTTTTTATTATTTAAAAAAAAATAAAAGCACAAAAACATATTAACAAACAGACACAAATTAGCATAAAAAATAGTACAATCAAGACTGATCTACAGACAAGGCGACATGGACTCAGCAGTGATTGTTGCTTTACCTATTGATATCTTCAAAGTGTATATATATGAACCCAGATACAGACATGCAAAATTGGTCAGACAATTAATCCTCTCAACAACAGAAAAACACAAAAAACAAAAAACCAAAAACAAAACAAAAAAAACCACCAATAGTTGCTGCTTTGCATATTGATATCTTCGAAGTGTGTGTTCAGGATAACATATAGACATACAAGATTGATACAATAACCCGTCATCTATTATTCCTTAGCATTAAGTGATATAATACAATAGTAGAACCATGTTAGCCCTCCTGCATATATGTATATTCATATATACATACATACATTTTTGTCTCTTTTCTCCTTTCCCTCGTCCCATCTGTTCTTTGTTTTTGAACAGATTTCCTTCATGTCTCTTAGTTTATATTCCCACCCTCGGGTTCTTACACCAGTAATACAATACGTTGCCTGCACATGTACCGCTGATTTATTTCACTTATGAGTATGGATTCCAGTTTTAACCATTTGCCTACAAAGTCCC